>PVIJ01002181.1:0-168711 GCA_004024925.1 Scalopus aquaticus | reverse complement strand
TGCTGAATTCCTTTGTATCTGTAACTGCCTTTATAAGCTGCACCAACTCTGTGCTGGGCGTCTCCATTTAGCCGACTAGACCGCTGCGTCGGTGCTTCAGGCTATTTGGGACCCTAGCTCGAGCTAGCAATAAACCACCGCTTTGCTGATTGCATCGAATTATGCCTCAGTCGTATTGGACCCTTAACGTACTTTAACACATGGAACCTCCCCTTTCTATGGAGAAGCCTTTTCTGTAACAGAACTAGTACTTTGGGCGAAAGACTCTTGGGTTTCTTTAAGGGTATCTTACTTAACTTTGGTTTAAATATTCTTGGTTGATCCTTTCACTCCCTGGGGATGGTTTCTTCCTCTCTTTGTTATTCATCACAAGTAAGAAAAGCTGTTGGCCTTGTGCACCCAAGGGAAAGGTTATTGCTAAGGAAATCATGGATGTCAAAATGTCACAAATTTGGTAGGCATGGGGTCAAGAATTTGTTCACTGAAATAGAAGTCTCCATTATAATTAGACAGTTTATTAGATCATCAAAGTGAGGATTTGAATCCCAGAAGCAATTAGACAGATTGTACTCTGAGAACTGTTCCAACCATCATGTTTGAGTTTAGTTTATTTAGATACCAAGAGTGAGTCACTGATGTCAAAACTAGTTACTGGGGGTGGGGCTTAAGTTTTTGATCCTAAGTTATCTTGGTCCTGAGGAAATGTCCCTTCAGAGGAGGCAAATGTAGGAATTTAAAATCACTTTGCTGATCTCTAAAGAATACCCTGTGGAAATGCAAATACTAGCTATCCAGTGTTAAAAATCTTCTTTGTCTGATTCCCTGGGCTTGAAAGATTGGTTTGCCTTCGGGCAGCAGATTCCTGCTGAGGGAACAGGGTGTAGCCTGTTTTGACTTTAAGTTTATCTAGATGACTTTGTTCTCTTGCCTGCTAGACCAGGAAGGGTGGTCTGAAAATGTTTTACAGTATATTCAAAAGCTGTTAGGGCACTCGCCACCTCAAATAAGCCTCTCATGAAAGGTTAAGTTGGGCACAAAATGGGTCAGATTGGTACTAGGTTTCCTGTCAACCTTAATAAAATTTCCATGGGATGAGGTACACTGTAAAAAAGCAAAAACAAACAAACAAAAAAAACAAACAAAATATCCAAGCCCACAGGAAGTCCTTGTTAGGCACTAGTCTGGCTCCGACAGGCCTAAGGTTTAGCAATAAAGTGCATAAAATTCTTTTTGTCTTGTTTTTGTGCCTTCAAGAACTTGATTTTTTTACCTGTTTGGTGTCCACCATTTGCTACAAGGAATAATGAGGGAAATAGTTCTGTATGCGAAGAATGTAAGATGTGTTTTGTCTTAAAAAATAAAAGTGAAACATGCAGATTTGTTTTTAAGCGAAAAGAAGTAAATTTTGTCTTAAAGTGAAACTGATCATTTTATAATGGGAAAGTAGACAGAACAAAATTTCAGTGTAAGAAATTTGTGAAGCTTTGTGAGAAACGGAATCCTGGGAGTAAATTTTATGTGATCAAAAGGATAATACTGAATAAATTGTGAGTTAAAAATAAGCATTGTCATCAATAATATAGTCACATAAAACTAAACAGTGTTTTTTGTTACAGGGCAACCCAGATATACAATGGTTTGCCTGACTGTGGGTTTTCACCCATGCGCTCAAAAAGGACTTATACTAAGATCAGTTGCAGGCACTCACAAAAATATTAATAAAAGGTTTATTTACAAAAGGAAGGGAAATAAAAAATGAATAACTCAGGGACAAAAGAGAGAAGAGAGAGAGATAAATCCACAAATGCGTCCTACCAGATCTGAAGAGCTGGAAACCCCCAATGGCACACTGTAGCCCGGCAAGAAGCCAAGAGACCCCTAAGCTCCACAAGTCTGGTTATAGCAAAACTGGCTGCTTAACTCCACCCCTTAGTTCCCTGTAATCCTCACTTTGATGATGATAATGATGATGATGATGATGGCATTAAGGGATTAGTAGCCCTTAGTGTCTTGTATCTCTTTGGTCTGAGGTGGGGTCCATAAATCTATCGGTGGAGTTTGTTGTTGATGTCCTTTTCCCCCCAACAGTTTCCCTTTCTGTTAAAAAGTCAAAGTCTTTTCTTTAAATACTGATTTGCCCTTCACAAGTAAGTATGGTGATGGTGATACAGGGCAGGGAGAAAGGCACCCCCAAATCCCCAGACCTGCCCTGTTCTAAATGGGTTCTGCCATCCGCCGCATCAATACAAAACATATAGGACCTTTTGTGGGAAGAAACTTTAATACAATTAGAAGAGACAGAGAAGACAAAGAATATATTTTCTAAGTCAAGCACCCAACGTTATCCAGCTCCTCGTGGGTCCACCCAAATGGGATTAGCCCAAAGCACGTCTCGAACGCCTGTCACAAATCTAGAATAGCTTTTGGCAGGGACCCACACATAGGGGTCAGAAACAGCCAGACAATTCTGGGAGGAACCAAAATGCCTTTCGGCAGGGACCCATACAAAAGGGACAGAAACGGTCAGACAATGCTGAGAGGAACAGAACAAAATCAAAACCAAAATCAACATAGCCATCGTTAACTTCCCCATGGGTCTCTCACCCATATCTATTTCAGTCAGTCCAGGCCAGTGCAGCTTCTTTACAAGCCTCTCTGCTCCTTGGGGCTCTTCTGGCTTTCCATCCATCTTCCGTCTCCGCCTGTCTTCTATCTGTGTGTTCTGTCTCCTCTGTGTGTGTCCTCTGTGTGTCCTGTCTCTCTTCTTAAGCTTCTTATATCCTGCTCAGTTCCACCCTACCTTGGATGGGACAGGAAACCTGGGACACACCCTTTTTCCTGGGGACCACCCTGTTACAATGGTGTTATGATAATGGGAGAACTAAGGGGACTACTCCTGAGCGCAGAAATCAAATAATGTCTAAAAATTAATAATAATATAAGAAAATGAATAAATTGAATTTTAACATAAATAAATAAGGGACTCCCTGGTCGCCTAGGGGTCAAGTCTCAGTACTGCCACTGCAAAGGTCTGAATTTGATCCCCCAGCCAGGGAGCTGACCCACATGGTGCAGCAGACCTCTCCTGTCTCGTCTACTGCTCCCCTCAGCAGTGTATTTCAGTATATCCACCGGTTCTGCTCCCCACTCTGTCTCTAGTGAATCCTCTCACCTTCTGCCCCTCTGGCCTACATTCCAGTACTATGCAAAAATATTTTTTAAAATATTAAAATAAATACTGATCTGCTCTTGATAAGATGTTATGAAAGGTTTTTCTTTGCTTTTTACATATTGTCATTTTGGCAAAATGGACTAGATATGTTTCAGGGTGAACTATGATAGGACCCACATAGGAGGTGGTAGAAGGGATTTACATAATCACTTCAAGCAGGTATCAGAAGCTATAGGGAGTGTAAGGCATGTCAAGACAATCTCTGGCCCCTTTCTAATCCTACATGATACAACAAACAAACCACTCCTGGAAGGTGTGAGCCCTTCCCAAAGAGAAAACTTTATCAGTGCAATCTCTGCAATGACATGGGACAGCACTCCTTCTGCCCACCTATGGCTATGCAGGTGCCTCTCTCTTCTTCTGTCTCTTTCCCTAATAAATGTCTTTAAATATATTCGACATCTCTGTGTCATGGAGAAACTCGCTACATGCCACTGAAAGGGGAGCTCTGGCAAAACCTCTCCCAGAGTGAACCCAAGAACCCCACTCTTCACTGATTCTAAAAATCTATATCATCTGGCGCCCAACATGGCACTTTTCACAGCATCGGTCTCATTATTGCCGCTAAAAATCGACATCAATCCCATTTACCATAAAATTTTAAAACCTCTTGATGCCTTTAACAAGCTTCCCCAAATCAAACTCAAATGAAGTCTTGACTTAGTAACTCTCAAGATACTTCCAGAAGGGTTCCTGGAACTGCTCTGTCCAAGATCCCTGGAATTGCTCTTTTTTCTTATGGAAAGAGATATTAAAGTAGTTAGGCTTAATTGATATGCTGAATTGCATGGTATGCATGGTCAAATAAGATGTAATACTAAGTCTCTTGAAGTTATATTTGTATAGGTCCTAATACAAATGTTCTATAAATTATATGAAAGTCCTAATAGATACCCCGGTAGAACATTTTTAGTGACTTTTTATTTGAATCAGTTGAAATTGGATTATTTAATTTGCCCTGCGTTAGGAAACATCAAGTATGAAAAAAAATTTAGAAGGGAGGTTATAATGGTATAAAAAAATAACTTTGAATAAGGAAATGGCCCTTAAATCTAAGAGAGAATATTTGAATCCTTCTCAGAGATCTGAATGTGTGTGTATGTGTATGCGTAAGTGTCCATACAGACACAGCACACTTTTAATGTTCTATAGTACACCACAGTTTTAAGATACTAATCCCTTCTACAGATGAGGGAGCAGCAGGCAAGACAAGTGAGGTTTTCTACGCCGTGGTGAGTTAGCTCCCTGGTGGCCACCAGGGATCAAACTCATGCTGCAGTTGCTAGTGATAGCTTGATAACATTGTATCTTTAACCCCTGTGACACCAGGGAGGCCCTTAAACTTCTTTTATATTGAAGGTCTTACACACAGAAAGTATGTTTTGTCTTTATGCAGCCAATGGCAGAACCTATTTAGATCATGCAATGTTTGGGGGTCTTGGAGTACCCCTTAACAAAACCATAAATATGCTGTGATTGGCTCATGTGCTAATAGTTATTCAAATGCTCCATCTTCATGATTGAGTTGGTGTCAATATAATGTGAATATTAAAATGAAAAGCAATTTATATTTTATTGGGAAGGACTCATGATAAAATGATTTGATTACATAGTGGACTCATAAAGCAAGGGTCTACTGGGGCCTCCCTCGTGGCACAAGGGGTTAAGTCTCAGGACTATGAAGCTATTGGCAGCCACCACAGCACGAGTTCAATCCCCGGCCAGGGAGCTTTCCACATGGTGCAGCAGACCTCTCTTCTCTTGCCCACTGATCCCCTCGGCAGTATATTTCAGTCAATCCACCTATTCTGCATCCCACTCTTTCTCTGGTGAATCCTCTCACCTCCCCCCCTATATACACTTCTGGCCTACACCCCAGCCCTATATGTATAAATAAATAAATCTTATAAAAAGAAATGAGGTTCTACATACATAAGATTTGGAAAAGTGAGATATTGCTTAAAAGTAATGTGCTTGAAATCCTCAATTTATGCCTGAAATTAGCTGTAGCACATTGATGCTGTTCATATTTGGCTATTTGAATTAGAGATACATAAATTTTTGGCCTAAATTTGGTTAAAAATTTTGGGGTAATGGAAAAACTAGACTTAAGTAATTTTTAGTGGGCATTTATTCAATACTTTATTGAATAAATGAGTAATGAATTAATTTTACTGGCTAATTTTTGCTGCTGTGGTGTTACAGCACCCTATTTTGAATTTATCTTAAACTATTGTTTTATCACCTTTAGAGGTATCTTAATTTTATGAAAAGTATATGCATATTCCAAAGTATATATTAACATAGCTGTCTATATTTGTATGAATGTCTTTTCCCTTGTCCCTCTGATATTAAAAGATAAAGGTTTACACATGTAAATATGCCAGTGTATATATGCACATATGTATATGCATATATACATATACAGGGCACAATTTTTTCAGAGGATTGATCTATTCTCAGCTATAACAGCTAGTTCTATTAAATAATTGAACAATTCTACTTCGGAATTGTGAATCTCCTTGAGAAGTTTCAAAGACAGAACTGTAAGGGAACAAAATGTACCATCCCCAAAATGTCCCTTTGGCATAAGGGTTATTTTATAGCAGGGGCTCTGAAGGTTTCATGGAGGTTGCCCTTTTGTAGAGGCATTTACCTGTGTAAAGGAACATCTTCCTTTGTAAGAGTGTTTCTCCCACTGTACAAGGAAGATGAAACCTGTTTATTTCTTACCATTGGCAAAAGTAGCACCTTATTGTGCTTTTCCTGCTGCCTTCCTATGGCTAGTTTCTACCACTCCTTCACCCTCTGGCCAACATCTTTTGTTTTTACCTGAAATCATTTAAGAAAATGACTTAAGACATTTCAGTGAGTTATTCACTGAAATAACTGAATCACTGAAATATTCACAAATATACAGGATGTGTGTTATGATTAAACTTTCTTTTTTTTTTCTTTGTTCATCTGTCTCATGTTAATTTGATTATTTGCCAGCTTAGATAACCTACAGGGGAAAGGGGATTGTGCTGGAAAGGGGGAAATTTCCTTAGGCCTAGGATGATAAATTTGCCTAAATGTAGATAGGTACTATGAAAAACATAGAGAAACCTCATTTAAATGAGGTCAGGAGACTCAAAGAGACTTCTCACCCACTCATACTCAGTGCACACTACAGAATCTAATCAGAAAAGACATGCCTTGGGGCCTCCCTGGTGGCACAGCGGTTAAGTGCTGCGCTGTGGAGCTGTCGGCAGCAGCGACACGAGTTCGACACCCGGCCAGGGAGAATCCCACATGGTGCGGCAGACCTCTCCTGCCTCGCCCGCTGCTCCCCTCAGCAGTGTATTTCTGATCTGCCTGTTCTGCTCCCCGCTCTGGCTCTGGTGAACCCTCTTGCCGCCCCATGCCTCTGGCCTGTACCCCAGCTTGTATGTATAAATAAAAAATAAATCTTAAAAAAAAAAAAGAAAAGAAAAGACATGCCTTGCTGCCCCAGGAGAAGGAAGAGGAAGCTCCTCCAGCCCAGGAACAGCTGAGTCAATGACACAGTGCATAAACTCAGCAAATGAGAAGCCACTACACTTCCAGTCTCCTTCAAAGTACTCTTCCTGGGTCTCTCTGGTTAAAGACACAGCACTATCAAGCTATCACCAGCCACTGCAACATGAGTTCGATCCCAGGCCAGGGATCCCAGCCTATCCACAGGGCACAGCAGACTTCTCCTGTCTTGCCTGCTGCTCCCCTCAGCAGTGTATTTCAGTCAATCTGCCTGTTCTGTTCCCCATTCCATCTCTGATGAGTCCTCTCACTCCCCACATCTCTGGCCTACACCCCAGCTCTTGTATGCATAAACAAATATATAATTTTTTTTTAAAGTACTCTTCCTTTCTAACAACCCCTCTGAGATAGATGAGGTGTGCCTTCTTTAGTTCTAGGCAATTGTCCCCATGTTTTTGCCAAGAGACTGCACATTTAAAATTGCTTTTGTTTCTAAATAAGCCCATTTTCCTAACAAGATAAATGGTTGCTCGTCTGAGTTCAAAGTAATATGTAGATCAAATGTCCCAAAATATTATCTGTGAGAAATAGTATAAATTTAAGCTGCAGTCCCAACTAGCATTCTCAGTTGAGTAGAGTTACTTTCAAAGGAAACAAAAATCCAACCACATAGCCTTGAAGACTGGCCCAGGTCTTCCCTGCGTGTTTTCATAAAGGCATAGGACCCCTAATATTGATACCGGGGAAAATGGGGCTTCAAAGTTGGCCAAAGGCAGTGCCTCAATTGCTTATTGGTCACTATCTTGGTTCTGCACCCGCGTGCGCACAATTTTAAGACTACTCAGGCTTACGGGACAATAACAATGGGATTTATTTAACAAACAGGGAAAAACAAAGAATTACTAAAGACAACATATGGCCGTTTGCCTTACTTAAAACAATGTCCAGTCCTTTAAGTCCCAGAAAAGTAACAAAGATGGTGTCTTCCCGCCACTGCTGATGTGGAGCTTGTCTTCCAAACAATAGGCCACAATTCCAAAATGGCATCTTCCTTCTTCTGCAGACGCACAACAAAAGACTGTAGGCCAGGTTCCAACTCACAAGGACGACACAGAACACAACTGGAGATGCTCCTGGAACTGCCTTGGTGCCCCAGCACAGCACCAGACCAACAACACTGCAAACAGCAACTACAGCGGCCAGACAGCCCAACAGACTGCACTCACGCATTTTAAGAAGGCACCCACTTCGGGCCTCTGCCTTCTTCCTTCGGCTGCAGTAAAGACAAAACTTGGAGCAGTTTCCATTGCTCGGCTGCTTGCAAAGCTTCCAAAGTCGCTGGCCCCAACGTCACTAAAGATTCAAAAACGTTTCTTCTTTTCCTACATTATGGTAACTGCTTCTTCTGTTCCTTCAGCATAGCGACTGCCTCTTTCATTCCTACATAGTGGCGACTGAATCTTCTTCTTCAGTCCCCTCTTATTTCTCATCAGAAGTTCTGCCCCAAAGCAAACTTAGCAGTTTAACTGGGGCTATTCATTCTCAACAGCAAACCCCTCCAGAGGGCACCGCATTTTACCAGACTTTGGACACAACCCGGTTACAATATCACAAGGCACATTCCGTACATGCAGTTTCTCAGAAACTCCCTCTAAATACGGTTCCTTTTTTCCAGAATTCCATATTAATTTAAACCCTGATCTTCTGTAGGCTCTGAAGCTCCCACCCACTTGCCACCACACCCCAAACCCAATCACAGGCTTCCTTCCCCTGGGCTGGTACCTACAGCACAAATCTGATTGTCTTTCCTGCCTCCAAGCTTGAGACCAACCTTCTGCCCAGGATCTTTTGTTCCTCTTGCAGAATGACTGTGGTGCATCCTGGGAAATGCCATCCTCTGACTGGCTTTTGAGCAATATGTGTTCGTGTACTATCTATTATGAATTAAAACCCTCCTTGACCTATTTTATAAAGGAGAATTTAAAAGATACAAGAGTTTTACGAAGAGTTTTATGAATCCTCATGTATCTATCATCACTCAGATTCAAAAATTTTTGACATGCCAGCTTGTCCTATTTGTTATTTCTTACATATTCCTACTGACAACTTCCTTTTTAGATGATCTTGAAATAAATCTGAAATGTCACATCATTCATTAAAACTTTCAGTATGAATCTTTAACTCTCCATTTTGAAGAATTTAAAATTTACAGAGAAGTTGGAACTACTTACATATCCTATGCCTAGATTTACCAATTAAGATATTTTTTTTTACCAAATTCTCTTTTTCTCTTTGTGAGAGAGAAACTAAAATATTGAAGAGAAAGTTGTAGATACATTGACCACCTCACACCTAAATACTTTGTTCATACTTCCCAGAATCAGAGATATTCTTTTACATCACCATAATTTAAAACAAAACAAAACCCAATTCAGGAAACTTAACCTTGATTATAAGACTAGAATAGTATTCCTATCCAATCATTTTCATTATAGTGAATTTTACTCTAATCAGGGATGCAATCTAGACTTACACATTGCATTTACTTGTCCTGTCTTCTTTAATCTGGAAAATTTCCTCAGCTTCTCATTATCTTTTATGACCTTGACATCTCTGAAAAGTATGGACTGGCTATTTTGTAGAAGGTATAGTTTGTGTTTGCTCCTCAAGTTTAATTTTTGCACTTTGTACAGGAAAATTAAGGCCGTGTCCCATCGTGTCAGTGTACCAAATTATTGAGAATGCCAACTTTCATCCTTGATTAAGAGAGGGTCTACCATTTTTATCCACTGAAAAAATGCCTTTTCTCTCTTTGAAATTAATGAACAATTAACAACTTGTGAAATGCTGTGCAAATCTTGTTCTTCAACAAAGTTTCACCTAATGACTTTAGCATACACTAATAACTTATAGCAGAATTCTATGATAGTCGTTATATGGTTATTTTTTAAAGTATCTTCTGCATTTATTTGTAAGCATTATACTGTAAAGAAAAGCATTCCCTACCTTCCTTATCACTTATTTTTTCCCTTACCCATTTAGTCATATTTCTTTGTATCGTCATGAACTCATACATTATTTCCCCCCAAAGTATCATTAGCCAATTATCATTATTTGATAATTCCACCTAATTTGACAAGCTAGTTCCTCTGCATTTCCATCTAGCTGACTTTTTAGGGCTAGGTATCTTTCAGAGCCAAAAAAATTTTTTTCAAAAGATGTAATTTATTTATTTTTGCATAGAAGAAACTGGGGTGTAGGTCAGTGGTGTGGGAGGTGAGAGGATTCACCAGAGACAGAGTAGGGAGCAGAGAAGGTAGATTTACTGATAAACACTGCTAAGGGGAGCAGTGTGCCAGACAGGAGAGGTCTGCTGTCCCCTAGAGCTCCCTGTCCAGGGATTAAACTCAAGCTATTGTGGTGATAGCACTGAAACTTAACCCCTCGGCCACCAGGGAGGTCCCATACCAAACACTTTTTAAGAGCTCCTTTTGCCTCCTAAAATGTTGGCTGTCTGACTTCCTATGTCTATACCACTCACCCACTTTGCTATATGCTGTCATATTAAAACACAATTCCCTGATAAGGACAGGTCTCTCCCTCAGTATGGGAAAGTTTGTCCATAGCCCAGGTCTCCTCCACAGTTGTCTCTGTGGCCTTAGCTTGGTTCCACTTTGATACTTTCCCAACCACATTTCCACCCCTCCCGCACACTTGTTTCCCAGGCACTGTGCACACACCATCATAATCCTTATTCATCTTTATCTCTTACTGTCTGTTCACCTGCTTTCTGGTCTGTGTTGTTCTTTACTGTCTCCCCACCACAGTTTCTGAGGTATAGCAGGGATATGGTGAATTAGTGGGTAAATGTATAGTTTTAAATCACTAGGAATCAAGTTTGAGCAGTGTAAGTAAGTAAATTTGTTTACATACAGGTAAGGTAGTTTTCTTTTTTTTTTTTAAAGATATATTTATTTATGCATACAAGCTGGAGTGTGGGGTGGTAAGAGGATTCACCAGCGACAGAGTGGGGAGCAGAACAGGCAGATCCACTGAAATATGCTGCTGAGGGGAGCAGCAGGCGAGGCAGGAGAGGTCTGCTGCACCATGTAGGTTTGCTCCCTGGCCTGGGTTTGAACTCGTGCTGCAGTGGCTCTGGATAGCTTCATAGTGCTGCAACTTAACCGTTATGCCACCAGGGAGGCCGTAAGGTAATTTTCAATGATAATATACACAATAGAGGAAAAGAACTTTTTAAAGAAAATGTTAGGAATATGGTAGAATGTTTTCAGATACCAGTGGAAACTTAGGTCTTTCCAAAGAAAAAAAAAATAACTTACTTTTTCATTGGTTAATTCAACATATAATTTTTAAAGAGGTGCTACTCTCCCACTGTCTCTTCCCCTTCCCCCACAAGACACACACACACACACACACACTCACACACATGCACACACACAGTGGTACACACCACTTGGATCTTCTCCACTCATGTGGAACTCACCATTGGTCTGATTCATATAAATGGAAAAATCATAACAATTTTAAAAGAGCTATGAACAGAGTGTTGAGAGGACTTAGAAGGGAAACTATCAAAGACAAAGCTTAACATTTGAGCTGTGACTTAAAAATAAGCAAGAGTTTACCTGATGTGGAAAGATAATTCAACTAAAGGGAAAATACAGATGAAGGACACTGAAAAGACTAAAGTACTCAGGAATGAAAAGATAGATGTTTCAAGCTTGACTCTTGAGCAACAAACATCTGGGAGCCAGTGTTTACCTTCGCTAAACTATCCATCCTAGAGTATAGTGTCTGTACTTTATTCAACTCTAGAGCCAGCAACTACTCCCAGTCTTAAAGAATGCGTAAGCATATGTAACCAGAGAGCTGGAGTGTCTAACCATAGGGTAGAAAAGTCTGTAAAGGGATGGAGTTGAAGCAGCTAGGGCCAGTTTCTCTAGGATCTTCCAGAAAACAGAACCAGGACTTGATCTTCTAGGGCTGACTATAGATCTTGAATCATAAGGGGACAATGAAGAGACTTTTTAATGAAATGCTGGTATGAGGTGAGGAGATGTGGCAGCAGAGACCAGTCAGGATGCTATGAAAACAAATTGGGAGAGATGTAATAGGCAAATATACCCTACAGGTGGAAGGAAAGAGTTTACAAGTTGGAATGCTAGGATTTTAACTGCTAGACCTAGGCAGTGTGGGTGAACTGCAGTTTTGTAAGAGGGTGGTCCTCAGGAAAGGGGAGTGTCCTAGGACCCCACCCCCACCTCAAGCCAGAGAGATCCAAGATACCTAGTGATACCGGGAAAAGGGGTTTCAAAATTTGGCCAAAGGCAGTGCCCAAATTGCTTACCGGTCACTATCTTGGTTCTACACCCGCGTGCACATTTACAAGACTACTCAGGTTTAGAAAACTACAATGGGATTTATTTAACAAATAGGGAAAAGCAAAGAATTATAGGACTACGAATCCCAGAATGCCATCATCACCGAAGGAAGGATGCTGAGGACTGAGAGTGGAGTTAAAAAATGGCTTTTGGGATTTAAATACCAGACCTATGAGCTTGGAGTGGGGCGATTGCTTTGGTTGTGGATTGCCAAGTTTTTTTGAGTGGGCTATAAGATTCCAGCTCAGCGGAACTGGTAGGACGCATTCATCGATTTATTCTTTATCTTTTTCCTTTCCCTTTTTGTAAATAAACCTTTTTACTAATTTTATTGTGTGTGTCTGCAGTTGAGTCTTTTAAGTCCCTTTTAAGCGCATGGGTGAGAACCCAGACAGGCACTCCATTTATATCGGGGCTGCCCTGTAACAGTTTGACAAACTTGTACTAAAATCGTTTTTAAAAATTGACTATATATTATAAGTAGAAATGTCATAAAATTGTGTTATATATATTTAAAGATTTATTTATTTATGTATACACGAACTGGGGTGCAGGCATGGGGGTGGTGAGAGTATTCATCAGAGATAAAGTGGGGAATAGAACAGGTGGATCTAGTGAAATACACTGCTGAAAGGAGCAGTGGGTGAGACAGGAGAGGCCTGCTGCCCCATGTGGGTTAGCTCCCTGGCAGGGGATGGAACTGCTGAACTGCTGCAGTTGCAGGCAATAGCTTCAGAGTGCTGAGACTTAACCTCTTGCGCCCCAGGAAGGCCCTGTGTTTTATATTTATATAACCTCACATTCCAAGGTGAAAAATGGATTTTTTAAAAAACAGGTCAGGAAAAAAAAGAAAAATCGTAGAGGAAAAAAAATCCAAGTCCTGACTATTTAGGAAGGATGTGAATAAATGATGTCATTTCAATACAACATATTCTTATATCATCTAGGTTATTGGTTTCTTTAGTAATTTAGGAATTTATCTTTACATCAGAATGTCTGTTACAATGCAGACACAAAGAAAAAAAGATGAAAGCCTGACTTAACTGTAGCATATTCCTGATCTTTCAAAGGCAGACCACATCACTGGGGAAGGATGATTTCACCTGCCTGGTCTGAAACATTACAAGTGGAGGTAAGTGTAAATGAGGCACTTCAGGAGGGCTCTGCAACATTTCGCAGGTTCTCTTGGAAAGTGAGCTTTAAATGCTGTTTTTGCTGAAATATGTACGTCTTTTCAATATTAGAGGAAATCCCACTCTATGTTTATCTTTAAAGACATTGTTATGAATATAATTCATTTTTCAAGTTTCTTAAAGCTAGGATACGACATGTTACAAGGTAGGAGGCACCCAACACTGAAGGCAATACGTGATTTCCCCAATCAATACATATAGAAGTCAAAGACACATTCCAAAACGCACCGCTAGCAGCATTTGAACATCTTCAGTACGGAACAAATAACAAGCATGGGTACACGATGAGCCTGGACAATGACCCTGAAAAACCTTTTTTATAGAGGGAAAAACCCCACAATCTGGATTAATTCCTATAGTATGTCTAACCATTAGAAGCAGGTATACAGGTAATCAGTCAGCAAGTTTAGAAAGTGTATATATGATGTATATATACATATATATATATATATATTTTTTTCCCCCATGAGGGGTGGGTGAGATCTCTCTTTTGGTGAAGATAACGCGATCTTCAGCATTCCCCCGTGAAATTGCAAAGAATGTAACCTATGCGGTAGGGGACTGATGGGGTCCATTGGACCTAAAACCACTCACTCCATGTTCTCGGACCTGGACCTCTACCAAACCGACAGACCTCGCAGGCATGTCCATACAGGGGCGCCGCTGGGGAGGCTGTAGCTTTCATCGAGCGAGGGGGTCGGGGCGGAGATTGTTATACAGCGGAGAAAGGAGGCGGGGATTGCGGTTCGGAGTACAGATTGTTCTCCCCGGGAGGTCGTGGTCCCTGTCACCGGCTGAAAAGGGTTAGAGGTCCCTAACCCAGGAGGGTAGGGTCGCGTCCCGAGGGTGAGGAAGAGGTCTTGCTAAGCTGGGGGGCGCAAGAGTTGCGGGTCCCAGGTTGCTCTCTTCGGGTGAAGGGGAGTAGGAGGGAATATCTCGGGGTGATAAGGGGATGGAGGTAGACATTCCGGGGTTGGGGTGGGGGGAGGTCAAGAGTCCCAATTTTCTATCGCGGGTTGAAAGCAGATAGAGGGTCATATGCCGGCGGGAGTGGCAGAGGTCGCGGATCCCGGGCGACTACGCCAACGCTTCATATTGCAGCCCCGACCGTCTGATGCCAGGGCGTGGCTGCGTGCTTGGGGCGTGCCTGCGTCCTTAGGGGGGCGTGGCCTCATGCACGCACAGGCCAATCACAGGCGCCGCCGGAGGGGAGCGCGCGCGGAGAGGACTGGAGACACCAGGGCGGGCCGGGTCTTTTGTGGATCCAATCGTGGTGCCGCGCCGCAATGACGTAAAGCTCCCTCGGGCGCACAGCGCCAGTCGGCGGGCCGGACGGTGAGTGCGCGGACGCGCGGTTGCGCGGGGCGGGACTTCCGCATAGTCCCGGAAGTGGGAGCTGTGTGTTCTCATGCGAACGGGAAGGAGCGTTGGGGCGCTGGAGTCTCGAGGTTGAGACATTTTCGGGCCCGAAAGGGGAAGGAGCCGCCGCCGCCGCCGCCGCCAGCCCGCCGCGCCCGTCTGCCGCCGCTCGTCGGGCCGCCGCGCCGAGTCTCCTGCCCCTCCTCACGGCCCGTCCCGCGTGTGGCGCGGTCGCCGGGCACCGGGCTGCGGCGGAGCCCCGGGCGGGCGGCGGCGGCGCTGACAGGTGAGCGCAGCGGACGGCTGCTTCTAGCTCTCCCGGCCGCTCCTGCTCCCGGCCGGTTCCCGCCCGTCTCCGCCGCTCGGACCCCGTCGCGCCCGCCTGTCACCGGGCCGCCATCTTCCCGGAGGACGCGGGCGGCGGGCAGGGCGGGCCAGGCGGGACGGGGCCGGAGCGGGGCGAGGCCCGCCTAGGGCTGGGCTGGGCCTAGGACGCAGGCCGGAGTTCAGGGAGGGGTCGGGGTCGTGGTCGCAGGCTGGTTTGTGGGGTCCGTGTCGGGTCCGTTTGGGCTCTTGGTCACAGGCCGGGGGCCGAGGGCCGGGCCTGAGCTGAGCCAGAGTCCGGGGCAGGGACCGGGTCACGGGTCGTAGCCCAGGTCAGGGTCGTAGGTCTGAGCGCCGGTCAGGATTGCGGCCTGAGTCTGGGGCCGGGATCCCAGCTGAGTCAGGCCAAGACCGGAGTCTGGCACCCGGGCCGGGCCGGGTTTGCGGGCCAGGGTCGGGGTCCCTAATGGGAGACCAGCTGGCCTAGCCCGCACTGCGGAGGCCTCGCCCTACCCTCCGCCCCGGGTCGTTCACACCAGGAAGTGTGGATCCTGTTCTCGGGGTGTGTTTGGAAGCTCCTGTTCTCCCCTGTATAGGCCTGGGTAGAGGTGAATTCTGATGAAATTAGGGAAAAATCAAACGAAAGATCCCATACGTTCGAAATAGGGCTGTGTATACAGTGGAGAAAGGCACAGGTTAGGAATCTTTCCCCTCACCTGCGCCTCTGTGGTCTGCACTCGGAACCTAAACCGCTGAGCTCTTCAGACTTAAGTATCATTTTGTATTGCAGTTCTTCGTGCAGGTAATCTTGCTTCCTCTTCATTTTTATGTAAATGGCCATAACTTCTGGCAGAGATGAAACTTCAGAAAATCATCTATAGGTCAGCCCTTGAGCGTTGAAGACCCTCATCCAGGCTGCTCAGTAATTGTCTTAACCATAAGTGGAAATTTGAAGTTTTGAATAACTGAAGGAAGGGGTTCCTTGGACTTTGCAGGGAAATTAGTTTGTATGAGGAATATTTTGAAAGATAATGCCAACTTGAAGGTGAATATTGTTAAGTAAGCATTCAAGTTATTTTTCTTTTTGAAAGTTGCTTTCTTTTAGGATATTCAACTGGTCTATTTTAAGTTGTGTAAAATATTTAAAATGCACTTGAAATAAAATGCCAATTTGTAGTTTGCAAAGGCGAGTGGGGGGTGGAAAAATGATGTCTCTCTCGTGGTCAGATAGTATGTGCAATATGCGATTTCTACTTCCCCACCTGCCCGGCTCCCTCTAATTGACAGGGTAATTTACAGAAGTTGAAGTGTTTGCACTTTTCAATTTTTCTGTTTTTAATATACAGAAAGATGGCTTTACAACCTAGCCGTGAGAAATGCAAGTTTGCTTGAGTTGCTAAAGTGAAATACTTTCTGAACGGCATCAGATTAGTAAGCTTGTTACTCAGTTATATATTTGATTTGTGTAGTTTGTGTGTTTCCTTCTTTGAAACTTAATTTTTTATTAGAAATCGATTTCATCCATTGTTTTAAAAAGTTATATGAATTGACTTGTTTATGTGAAAGATTACCTCTTGATTAGTATACCCTCTTGGTGCTTTAATTTCTACCTCTAAAAGGGCGGTTGTAACATGTTGATGAAGACTGTTTTTAGTATTTTTTAAAATTTCTGAGATTCTTCAAAATTTTTAAAACGGTGTTTACTGTTTTCAGCATTCTTTCTTGTGACTCAGTTTTAACTTGCTAGCAGAGCTTTTTTTTTTTTTCCCTTGATTACATGTATCTGGGTAGAGAAAGTAAGTTCAGAGGACAGAATGTATATTTGGAGAAAACAGTTATGCTATATTTGAATGAGAGCCACAGAGAAAATAGATGATAGTGTGGATACAAGTTTCCTAGTATTTGTTTTAACTTATTTTGTAAACGAGTAGCTGAAGGAAAGTGGCAACACAGTCAGGGAAAAATTTGTTTCAATTGAATGTTGCTAGTGATTACATTTAGAAAAATCGAGATTTGAGAATTTATTGTGTTTACTATAATTTCCACAAATATCATTAATTTGACAAATACATGTTTAGACTCTGGAGACAAATATTTTACTTGTTAGTCACTTGCTTTTATGAAGCACCCTTACATACCATAAAACATGATTCTAAATTACTTAGTGAAAGTTGGGAACATCAGGTTGTTAATAACAGTAACAGTGTGTTCAAGTGGCCCCGCTTCTCTGCATAGATTTGCAACAATCTTAACAAGCACTTGTAGTGATAGACCTGTAGCTGATGTTACCAATGGAGCAGTGACTGACAAACTTCTTTTTGGCTGTTATTTCAAAGTGTCTCTCCTGAGTTCATGACTTTCCATAGTGATAACTAGGATTATAATTTAGATTCCAATTTAGTAACATGTATTTATGATGGTATTTATAGCCATATTACTTTACATTCCAGTCTTTGTTGTCCTAATGTTAAAGGCACAAGTTTTTATTTTTATTTTTATTTTTATTTTTTTTATTTTTTTAAATTTTTTTTTTTTTTAATTTATACATTAAAGCTGGGGTACAGGCCAGAGGCACGGGACGGTGAGAGGGTTCACCAGAGACAGAGCGGGTAGCAGAACAGCAATCAGAAATACACTGCTGAGGGGAGCAGTGGGCAAGGCAGGAGAGGTCTGCCACGCCATGTGGGATTCTCCCTGGCCGGTCGTCGAACTCGCGTCACAGCTGCCGGCAGCTCCACAGCGCAGCGCTTAACCACTGCGCCACCCGGGAGGCCCTAAAGGCACAAGTTTTTAAATAAGATTTTATAACACGTAGTTTAACTGTTGCAGAGTTCTCTCATATTTAAGAATTTTCTTATCAGGTTGCTAAATGCAAGAAAATCTCAGTATATTATTGTAACTCCTCCTGTAGGTCATTTGACTCAACCTTTTTTCTAATGGGTGGAAGAAATCAAACACCTAAGGTACATTTATGGGAAATACAGCGTTAAAAAGTAGACACTGCTGCATGGGTTTTGTTGCTTATGCTCTTTGTAAGACTTTCTTCCTATGAAGAGTGCTTTTCATGTAAGGACTGATTTTAGAGTATACAGCAAATGAGGCCCTGTGTTCTGATTGGGTAAGACTCACTAGGTCTCAGGTCTGATTTTAGTGTAGTTTATTTCAGTTTACACTTTTTAATTGTTGTACTTGTTGAGATCTTGGATCTACTTCTGACATTATCTTGATTAGAAAATTAATTTCTTTGTTAGATCAGAGAATTGTAAGGTAGAAAGAAATCCTTTAGTTTCCTTTTTTTAAAGAAGGACCATAATTCCAATCGAATTTTTTTCCCCAGTGGTCTAATGCTTTATTTTTTATGCACATAAATTGCTTCCCTAGGAATGAGGAATGTTATTAACTATACATAGTTTTTCTTCCCTTAGCTTCTTCTCAGACCCCCACCCCTCAACCTCCCATAACTTTTGACCTTTAAGTGCCTTTATAAGCTGCCTTTTCACCATTTTTCTGGTGAACCTGTTCTGGCTGCTCTTTAATCATGAAGGGATGTAGTGAGTCATGCCACCACTCTTGGGCCTTCTGTCTGACTCCTCTATTGTCAGACCCAGCACAGAGTGCTTGTGTGACAGGATATTTCATATTCAACACAAACTTTTAAAAGCATGCCACTTAATTTTTAGGGGGAGATTGATAATCACTGGGATGAGAGTAGGTCTTCACTGCAGATTATCTTTATGAAATCTGATATGTAAAAGTTTGGATTTAAAAACTGATAAATTAGTGTTGCATTATATTTTTGTTATAAAAATAAAATGCTGTCGTGTTTACACACACCATTTTAAGTCACATTATAGCCAGAGATCTCTTTAAAGGTTTCTCCTAATCATTAACTTTTGAAACCCATTCTTATGGCTGTCCTTTGAGGTCTTATCCTCTCTGATTCCTCCTTGCTCCCACCCCATCCCCCAAATCAAGGTGTTACCTTTGCTTTCCTTGGTTTCTTTGCTTGAAATTGAATGTCCTTTTTTTTTTTTTTTAACTTAATTCCTTAACTCATCCTTTAAAAGGTATTTCAGGAATCCTTGCCTTAATTTCCAAGGTTGTGCTGAGTGCTTCTCTGTTTCCTTGGCACCTAATTAAACAAAGGAAGCTCCCTGTGTCAGTGGACCTTCATGTTTATAACCTCTATGCCCAGCCCAGGCCCAGATACACAGTGGATATTTACTAAAATTATTTTTGTGAAGGCACACCTAAAGACCTTGCACCTCAGTTTTAAAGAGAAGTTTTTTTGCAGATAACACACATTTGCAGGCTTTCATAAACAAAATCTTTACAGCAAAGGATATAATGGAAAGTTTCTCCTAGTGCATAAAATTATATTTGCAAGAATTTAACTGACTTAGAGCTACATCTAGTATATGTGTTTTAGGTGAAATAATTTATGTGACTTCTAGAGCATATTTTCTTAGCCTTTAAAAACATGCTTGGGGCCTCCCTGGTGGTGCAGCCGGTAAAGCTCAACACTGTAGAGCTGTTGGCAGCTGCTGTGCGAGTTCAATGCCTGGCCTGGGAGATTCCCACATGGCTCTGCAGACCTCTCCTGCCTCTCCCGCTGCTCCCTTCAGCAGTGTATTTCACTAGATCTGCCTGTTCTGCTACCCGCTCTGTCTCTGGTGAACCCTCTCACCCCCCACACCTCTGGCCTGCACCCCAGCTTGTATGCAAAAATAAAATAAATCTTTAAAAAAATAAAAGTAAAAACATGCTCTTTTGATAACAAAAATTATTTGCCTTTATTTTGCTTTAAAATTAAAAAAAATTATATCAGCCAAAGCAAAGCAATCATAGTGAAAATGTATTTTTTCACTAAAATGAGTTTTTCCATCTTTTATTCCTATTGGGAATCATTGCTACAGAGCCTGGTACTGAGGAAGACTGCTGAGGGGAACAGAAAGGATTCATTCAATCCTTCCTCGAACAGGTGTTTTTGATCACTTAGAGACTCACAATTTAAAAAAAAAAAATGAATGCTATCAGAACTTTAAGATTTGTGGTCTAGAAGGAATCAGAAAAGTGACTTTATTTATTTATACATACATAAATACATACATACATACATACATACATACATAAAAGCTGGGGTGTAGGCCAGAGGTGTGGAGTGGTGAGAGGATTCACCAGAGACAGAGTGGGGAGCAGAACAGGCAGACTGACTGAAATACACTGCTGAGGGGAGCACTGGGCAAGGCAGGAGAGGTCTGCTGCACCATGTGGGAAGCTCCCTGGCCTGGGATTGAACTAGTGTTGCAGTGGCTCTGGATAGCTCCATAGTGCTGCCACTTAACCCTTTGCGCCACCAGGAAGACCTGACTTCTTTTATTTAAAGTAAAGTAGATTGGCATTTAGACTTTTAAGGCTTCCTTGTGTGAAACTTCTTGATGACTTTCAATGCCATGTGTCCTGGAACAGTCCTTTTATGACAGCCTCTTTACAGTGTTTTCTGGGAAAGGCACATCTTTTCTCCCTTTTTTGTTTTATTGTTGTTGTTGATTTACTATATTATAACATGCCATGTTATTTAGGTGTCATGTATATTCTATCTTCTTGGACTTGAGTTCATACTCTTGAGGTAGAGCGTTTCTGCCTCTTGTTCATTGATACAAACCCAAATCTTAGAATTTACATAGTATGCTGTAAATAATTTATGAGTGAATTTGAGGGTCATGATGAAAAAGAGGGGGTAAATTACCCTTCCTTAGGAGCTTGCTGTCCACCAAGGCAGGTAGACAGTCTAGTAGTTAGGTATGAGAATACATTATGCTAGGAGATGGTCAGGTAGGCTTTGAGGGATCTAGGTGACTTCCCTAATAAAAGGGGTGGGGGTGAGAAAGCCTTCTAGGCACAGACGAATAATTGTGCAAAAATTTAGAGGGGAGGGGCAGAGCACTTTGGGAGGAACTAATATGAACTAGACTTAGTAAGGGGAAAGGACTGGCAGAGGCTGCAACTAGATCTATACTGGGTCTAGGAGTTCCCCTGGTAGGGCACACTTCTGCTCTAATATACTAAGAACAATGGGGGCCTCCTTGGTGGCCCAGGGTTAAGTCTCAGTACTATCATGCTGTCACCCTAGGGCCAGGGGGCTAACCCACATATGGCACAGCAGACCTCTCCTGTCTTGCTTGCTGTACCCTCAGCAGTGTATTTCAGTAAATCCACTTGCTTTGCTCCCCACTCTGTCTCTGGTGAATCTCCTTCAGCCCCCCCTCTGTCCTACACCCCAGTTCTTCTAAGCAAAAATAAATACAATATCTATATTTTTAAAACAATGGCACACAGTTGGAGGATTTTAATCAGGAGAGTTACTTGCCCAGAATTGCCTTTTTAAGTGATTTTTGTGCTTTTTGATGAAGAGGAAAGGGTACATGGACTAGTGTTGCTGGACTCCAAGGTGGAGAGCCCTTTAATTGACACTGTCACAGTGGAAAAGGCTGAACCCTGGTCTAAATGAATGATAACTTGATTAGAACTCCTTTGATTGACATACATAATCATGTGTGTTTAAAAAATGCTTCAAAAATTTGTCTTAAATCTTCTAGCGTTTACTAAAAATATGTTTATTTGAGCTTTTATTAAGGCAAATTAACAGATTCCTTTTTTATTTTAGCAACATCTCTGAAAAATGGAAACTTTTTTTTAAATTTTCAAAAACTTTGTTTTTATTGTCAAAGCTTGAACTAAAGGGATAAAAACATAGTGACCAATTTGTTACAGATTGACAGGTGGTAGCCTTTATAATTCTGTGTATTTTTCCTTTGTGATTAAGTTTTTATATTTCATTGTTGAGATTTTAACATCTGTATAATCTGCCTTAACCACATAGTTCTGTTTCTATACAAACTATATAGTAAGTACTGTTATCTGTTGCTGCCTGCTTTATCACAACTCTGCATAGTCAGAATATCAGGAATCTTTAAAAGTAAACTTGAAGTCCCTGTGGAAAGTTACCTTTTAAAAATCTAACCATATGTATGGAAAAGCACTTCCTCTTTACTTGTGTTTTTAGAATGTAAATCTAAACAAAATTGATACCATGCTGATTAGTCATTTAGGGCAGAAGCTTAGTGTGAAATCTTTTTGCATGAAGCTTTCCCTGGTGTTACTGGAAGTTTCATATTCCTCCTTAATATCTGACCTCCAGTGATACTAGTTATCAGACTAGAATGCTGTTTGCTGTTTCCGGTTTCTCTTCAGTGGGTCATTGTACGAGTGAGTAACTGATGAATCAGCAGTATTGCTTCTTCCCACCTTAGGTATCTAGGAAGGAGGGAAGGGCAGTCATTGAAGACCAAAGAGCACATAATGAGAACACAACAGGTGCTATCTGTGCTTGGGCACCTTAGTTTTTCCACAGCTCTTCTTATTACTTTGTATACCTTGATGAGTTTTCATTTATTCTGTTGAAACCATTCTTTCAGGTCTCAGTTCAGGAGAGTTAAACCTGAGCATGAAAGAACCGGAAGCAGGAAATAGAATTGCCAAATAAAACTTAGCTTTCAGGCATGAGGAATTTAAAAGTTTCTGTGACCTGCCAAACTCCAGTGAATACTAAAATGGTTTCTGCAGAAGAGTGCTTTGAGATCCTAAATGATCATAAATCTTGCTATTTTCGATCAGGGGTATACTGTTCCTTTCAAGTTCAGAGTATTAGAGGATGTGTTTGATTGTCATTATGGAGGTTTTAAGTTTTATGTTAGCTCAGTTTAAGTTTCATGAAATCACAAGAGATGATCGATCACTCAAGAAAAAAAGCATAGATCAGATGTTTTCCCACAGTCATTGTATGGCCACAAATTGTATTACTAGGTAATTTAATGAGTGAGGCAAACAGAAGTTGATCATTAACTTTCAGTTTACAATTTTGGTGTGTAGGGGTGTGGTTAGGCAAGTTTATTAATAATTCATGAGGAATATATATCACATGTTTATTAATAATTAACAATATATTTAATCAGCCTTAATTCAGTTGCATAGAGTATTTTGTTTTTGTCAGTGTCATCATTACTAGCCTAGAATTACATGACTGAGAGGGAAGCCATTTATAGGTCAGAGGTGTGGGGGGTGAGAGGATTCACCAGAGACAGAGTGGGGAGCAAAACAGGCAGATTTACTGAAATACACTGCTGAGGAGAGCAGCAGGCAAGCCAGAAGAGGTCTGACGGGAGAGGTCTGCTGCTCCAAGTGGGTTTGCTCCCTGGCTGGGGATTGAACCCAGTCTCCAGCTAAGACTTAACTCCACCACCACCAGGGAGGTCCCCCAGTTCTTTGAATTATGACCTGTATTTTTTTTTCTACTGAGATTTGATGACTAGTCTCTGAAAATAACTGAAGAAAAATAGTGTAAGATTGCAGTTGTAGGGCCTCCCTGGTGGCACAGCGGTTGAGTGCTGCGCTGTGGAGCTGTCGGCAGAAAGTTCGATACCCAGCCGGGAGAATCCCACATGGTGCAGCAGACCTCTCCTGCCTCGCCTGCTGCTCCCCTCAGCAGTGTATTTCTGATCTGCCTGTTCTACTCCCCACTCTTTCTCTGGTGAGCCCTTTCACCGCCCCATGTCTCTGGCCTGTACCCCAGCTTGTATGTATAAATAAATAAGTCTTTAAAAAAAAAAAGATTGCAGTTGTAGTCTTAAGATTTTAGAGCTCTGAAGACTCAGACTCTGGAACCCACTAAGGTAAAATAGTTAGAAATACAGCTAGTTAGCTGGTGGCAGAACTAGAACTGTCACTTTGGTTCTCTTTTTATTCAGTTTTCCATTGCACTGTCATTACTCGTGTAACCCATGGTAGAACTCATGGAAGATACTTTTTAGGTACACCCTTAACAGTGGAATTTCAAAAGAAATTGAAATTGGTGGAAACAATAACTTTATGTATACTATATAGAATTTTAAGTTGCTTTACTGTTTTATTTATTTTGTTTTTGTACTGTGTTTGCCTTTAAAACCAGATCCTTAAGCAGCCATTCCATGCTTTTTAACATTTGAAATAGTGTATTTGTTTAAGGAAAATTAAGGGTTTTGTCATTTTAGATAAAACTTACCTTTTAGCTTTAATCCATTGGTAAGACTCTAACCAGTCTTCCAGTTTGTGTTATATATTCAGAATGATGTTTACATGTCATCTTTGAGAACTACAAAGAGAAATTCACATAAATTCAGTGTTTTTTCCTAAAACATTTAGACAGTTACAAATCATCTATACATAATGCTGGCACAGGCTTTAGAAATGTCAGCATCTCTTTTCCTGCCAATCCTTGTTTTGTCTAAAGGAGCTCAGATCCAGAGGAAATTACTTACGGTGAGTCTCTTGACCTTAGTTTACCACCCTCCAACAACTGGTTTTGCTTACTTCCTACTGTGTGGGAAGTGATTACAGATTTTAACAACCTTCAGCTTTCTTTTACTTTTTTTTTTTTTTTTAGAATTTTTAAAAAAGATTTATTTATTTACGCATACAAGAACTGGGGTATAGGCCAGAGGTTGGGGTGGGGGGTGCTGAGAAGATTTACCAGAGACAGCGTGGGGAGCAGAACAGGAGGATTGACTGAAATACACTACTGAGGGGAGCAGCAGGTGAGACAGGAGAGGTCTGCTGCACTATGTAGGTTAGCTCCCTGGCTGGGATCCAACTTGTGCTGCAGTGGCTCCTGGTAGTTTCATAGTGCTGAGACTTAACTAACCTCTTGGCCATCAGGGAGGCCCACATTGTTCAGTTTTCCTAGAATTTGAAGTGAATCCAAATTTGAACACTTCATATCCTCAACTCTATATCTTGCTTATACTTTAGAAGAATTAAAAGTCCTTGCTTTACGTTTTCTCCTTTGTTCTCTTTTTTTTTTTTTTAACAATTTATTTATTTATATATACAAGAGCTAGGGTGTAGGCAAGAGGTGTGGGGGGTGAGAGGATTCACCAGAGACTAGAGTGGTGAGCAGAACAAGCAGATCAACCAGAACACACTGCTGAGGGGAGCAGCAGGTGAGGCAGGAGAGGTCTGCTGTCCATGTGGGAATCTCCCCGGCTGGGCATCGAACTCACGCTGCAGCCACCAACAGCTCCACAGCGCTGCGCTTAACTGCTTGTGCCACCAGGGAGGCCCTGTTCCAAGTACACACTTACATATATGCATGCATGTATACATGTACGTATGTGAAATCTAGAGAAGATCTAAAATGAAATGAAAATCAACTTAAAATACTTTTACCCTAACTTATAAATATTGCCTTGTCATGTCATTTGGAATATGCAGTAATAGGCTTCCACTTAGAATCATCTTACTTTCTGACCTTTATATTTTAAATACTGGAACTATCTCCCTACGTGTTTATTGGACACTTATTTCCTGAGATTCTGCTCTGTTAGATGTTGCGTCAGGAATACCATCCTAATGGTAGGTGTATTCCTGTTTTCTCATGTTGGAGAGGGGACTCATTTGACATGCTGCATCACTGGGTGCAACATGTTTTCAACATAGGCTTCGTGGGGTAGATGGGGAATGACATCTCAGCCAGCCTTGCGAATTATTGGGGTGTACTGAGTATAGTGTGTTGTGGTGTTGAAGTGGGAGGCAGGCAGAAGGGAGACTGTTTAAGTTGGGGTGGTAATTCAGTTCAGAGATGATGGTTATCTGAACAAAAATGTTTTTGTAGGTTTTCTAGTTTGTGCAGGGTAAGTGATGTGCAGTCTTTCTAGGAGGTGGAGGAATTGTTAGTTTTTCTTTTTTTTGAGATTTATTTATTCATGCATAGAAGAACTGGGGTGTAGGCCAAAGGTGGGGGGGTCGGTGAGAGGGTTCACCAGAGACAGTGGGGAGCAGAACAGGCAGATCGACCGAAATACACTGCTGAGAGGAGCAGTGGGTGAGGCAAGAAAGGCCTGCCATACCATGTGGGAATCTCCCCAGCCGGGCACCGAACCCATGCAGCAGCCGCTGCGGACAGCTCCACAGCTCTGCGCTTAATCCTTGTGCCACCAGGGAGGCCCAAGGGATGGATTTTTTTTTTAAAAAACAATTGATTTTGGAGTCTTAGGTCTAGCCTGTATTTAAGTCCCTTAGCATAACTTGTGATGTCTGAGTTTCAAGAGCTGTATGGGATTATACACTTAGTTACACTGAAATTCAACATGTGGTGTTAATTGAAGCCATGAAAGACTGTGTAGAAGAGTAGAATTGAGGCAGCGAGGTAGGCGTTCAGGTGGGGCACACTCTAGTAGGAGTGCGAGCTTGAGATAGGACCTAGGGACCTGTGGACAGTGAAATGCTGCATCAGGTAACTATGATAGAGTTTTCTCTCTCTACCATTTGAGTTGCGTACTTACCAGAAGCAAATTCTGTCTCAGACTTGTTGAGGGCAGTTGTACTAATTATGTATATAGTTGTGCAATTATGTGATTTAACTGATAAAACTAGTTCTAAAATCAGTTATTTGTAGAAAAACTAAATTGAAAACATCTGAATATTCATAAAAACAAGTCACTAAGAAAACTGCTATTAAATTAGATATATGGATAATGGAGCATTCAAAATTGGGGAATGATCATTCTTAGAACCCACGTGCTTCATTCAGATTATTTTTAAGTTTTACTCTAAAGAAAAAGTCTACATGATGCATTTTGGATGGTATGATTTATGTGAGAAAGAACCTGTAATAGGCTGACTCAGGGAAGGAGTTTATACAAATTAAAATGGTTAAGTATTCATGTGCTTGTTTTTAGAAAAGCCTACTTTAACTTATTTTTTCAGTTATTTCCAACTGCAGAGGACAAGAGAGCTTTTGCTGTACTTAGTGTGGAGGAAGCATATCTAGGAGCTCAAGCAAGCCAGGCAGGTGTGAGTGGAGTCTGAGAGAGTGCTGATCTCAGAAGGCACAGTGTCCTTGGAGCAGGAGGCAAAGACTAGCCTGTAGTAGATTGGTCTAGTGAAGAATCAGGGAGGTTATCACGGTCCCCCTCCCCCTCCCAACCCTTTGGTTTGTTCTTCCCAGTCTCTGCCTTTCTCACTTCTTTGCTTCCCCCCCTTGTCCTCTGTATTTGGAGAAGGCACAGACAGGGCACGTTCAGTGATAGAGTAAGAGGTTGTACATACAGGAAAAGATAGGAGGAAATGAGGTGCAGACCATAGATAAAGGGACTAAAGTTAGATTGGACCAGTGCTCCTTGAATAAACAGTTTTTTTCAACAAACCTTTGATGTACAAATTACTGAGAAAAATGCATTCATTTCCTTTTTTTTTTTCCCCTCAAGTTGTCTTATGTCTAGCCTGTATTTAGGTTCTTTAGCATAACTTGTGATGTCTGAGTTTCAAGAGCTGTATGGGATTGTATTGTTATGGAATGTATTAAATACTGGGAAACACATACTTTTAGGAATACTAAATTCAAGAAGGATACCCGTTATTGTAGATCTTGAAAATGAGGCATATTTATCACCACTTACAAAGCTGATGTGTGACTTTTAATTTTTAAAGAAGGAAGTTTGCAGTTCTGATGAGTAAAATTTAGGGAAGACCTGGAGTGAGGCCAGGAGGAAGACAGGTTGCTACACTTATCACTACCATCTGCTTCATCCGACACTACAAAGCCCTTTCAGAATTTCTTCATTATTTGCTGAATTTAATTCTTTCATTTGGAGAAACATTATACATTCATGGTATTCTTGCTTTGTTTTGATTTGTTAGTTAATTAATATGGAACAGAAGTACCTTTTCCCCACAGCAAAGCTTTTCTTTTAATTAACATACTTGAAACCTATATTCTGGTAGTGCTTTGAGAAATTGATTTGTTATAGGAGGAAGGCATGAAAACATTATGTCAGTGTTAGATGTGATTTTCTTTTTACTAAATCAATTTTTATGTAATTTCAGGATTGAAGCCATTTCACCTCCTAGCTGTGGCTCTTTGGATGCCCCTGGGAATCACGAGTATGCCTACAGTCTCTGCAGTGCAGGACTGCAGCTTTGACATGCTGGCATCCTTCAAAATGTTGAGTTCTAGGTTTGCATGCCCCCAGAATATACTTTCATTTGAAAAACTGCAAAGCAAAATAGAATGTGAAGGGCAGCCCTTTAAGATAGGCAAAGTTTGTCAGAAGGGTGGAGTGAATGAAATTTTTTTCCATTGAACCAATGTACTATTCATAGTTTAGTTTTGAAGCGGACATTTGGATCTATTCAAGGATTTTTTTGTGGTATTGATTCTCACTTTCCCTTGGTACAAGTGTATACTAATACCACATTTGGCAGCCATATTTTTGTTTCCAAATATGAATTAGAGAAAATGAAGATTTTTTATGGAATGTCAATAATCTCAAAAGGATTATACATTTATAATTAACAACTGTGTAGTTAAAAAAGTGATGTTATACATGAAATGTCAGCATTAAGTTATTTTTCCCCCCAAAGATTGATTTATTTATGCATACAAGAGCTGGGTGTAGGTCAGAGGTGGGCGGGGAGACAGAGTGGGGAACAGAACAGGCTGACTGAAATACACTGCTGAGGGGAACAGCGGGTGAGACAGGCGAGGTCTGCTGCGCCATGTGGGTCAGCTCCTGGTTGGGATCTAACTCATGCTGCATTGGCTGCAGATAGCTTCATGGTGCTGAGACTTAACCCCTTGTCCCACCATGGAGGCCCTCAGTTTTTTTTCTATTCTGGACTCTAGATAAATTTGCTTGCCATCAACAAGACTAGTGTGGCAACATAATAAAATAGCACGCGAGCAGAGGCTCAGAAAGTTCAACTGAAAGTGTGTTTGCAGGACTTCCCTGGTGGCCCCCAGATTAAAGTCTCAGTTTATCCCAGCCACTGAGGCATGAATTGGTTCCCCAGCCAGGGAGCTGACCCGCATGGCACAGCAGACTTCCCCTGCCCTCTCAGCAGTGTATATCAGTAAATCATCCTGTTCTGCTCCCCACTGTCTCTGGTGAATCCTCTTAACCCTGCACCCCAGTACGGCACCTCCAGCCTACACTCCAGTTCTTTAATGCATAAATAAATAAAAATAGATTTTTTTTTTTTTAAAGAAAATGTGTTTGCAGTGTGAATGAACAGACTGATACAAAAAGATGTGGGTGGTGGAAGTGAGGGCACCTAATAAGGTGAGATAGGTAAACTCGAACTCTCAGTGTGGTATACTAGTGAGTTAGAATTGTGAATGAAGCATTCAGGAATTACCATCCTTAACATGTGGATTCTTAGCCAAAAGGCCAAGAAGCGATAAGAATATTTTTTATTTTCTTCCATTTTAGGTTAAATGAAGTAGACATGCATTATATCCTATGGCAGCAAGTTTAGGTGTAGCACTTCCTAGTAGTGTTCAGAAGGTGTGTGAATTAGTAAAACTGGTGCCCCATTAAGGCACACCTCTTACACCTTCCTCTTTCCCATTTCATTTGCTGCTTCTGGGGAAAAAGTATAGTTCCTTTAGGAGACGCTCCTCTACTGAAAGGAGTAACTCATCATGAGAGAAGAAATAATTCTTTGAGTATGGAAAGGTTGTGTCTCTTATACTAGGACCCTTCACATCAACTTTGCACTTTTACTAAGTAACCATTACAACCATATGCAAATATTAAAGATAAATATTTTATTTAGACTCTCTTGAAGGTTGAAATGCTGTTTGCCATTTGTCAGAGATTTAATGTATAAAATACTTACCCTGGTGGGAGGTTTGGTGTTTTGAGTTATTTTATTTTATTTTACTTTATTTTATTTTTTTTTTTTTAGAGATTTATTATTTTTGCATACAAGCTGGGGCGTAGGCCAGAGGTGTGGGGTGGTGAGAGGATTCACCAGAGACAGAGTGGGGAGCAGAACAGGAAGATCGACTGAAGTACACTGCTGAGGGGAGCAGCAGGCCGAGGCTGGAGAGGTCTGCTGTGCCATGTGGGAAGCTCCCTGGCCTGGGGATTGAACTCGTGCTGCAGTGACTCTGGATAGCTTCATAGTGCTGCGACTTAACCTGTTGCACCACCAGGGAGGCCCCTTGAGTTGTATTTTAATAAGAGTCCTAGCTAAAATGATCTTTTCAAATAATGGTGTTCTCTAAGGCAAGAAAATATGTCATATACCAATTATAAGTTTTAAAGCTATAAGGAATCTTGTGAAATTTTTAGATAAATTCTGAAACAGAATTTGTTAAAACAATTTAAAATGTAACTTGTTTGGTAAACTTTCTTGTGTAGATACTATTCCAGTCCTTTTGTTAATAAATTTTTACATCTTATGTCTGATTTGTATGCCCTCTCTAGGAGCAGAGCCAGATCAAACTATACAAAAGCAAATCACCTTTTCTAACTACTGTCATTTTCAGTAGAAACACAGGTGTGCATGTATAAGAGAAATCTAAAAAAACTGATCTTGAAGTTTATTGGCATCATTTGCATAGGAATATTTCAATACTGGATTCCACTTTAAATGTATTAGTAACTGCTCCTCTGAGATTGGATTCCTTTCATTCATCAGTATCTCTGAGTAGTACATTTACTGTAAGAAGATTCGGTGGAGACAATGGACTGTCATACAGATAATTTTAAAAAAGGAAGAGCTAGCATAACAACTTTCTTGGAAAGAGCAGTCTGTTTACTCAGTAAATATTCCCACTGCTCAAACCTACAAATTTAGGCACATAATCGAGTAAGATGCTGTGGAAAAGGTATACAGACTAATCGGCCTTGTGATACAGTTGTTCTGTATTTTAGATATATGTAGAGTGATGCTGACAGCTGTGAGCTAAACAGTATAATTTGACTAACAACACAAGACAAATGACTGAGGAACTGTAATTGCCATCATAGTATGTGGTTCCCTCCATCTATTTGTTTAGGGATGGACTTAACTGAGTTCATAAAGGAAAGTTAGTTTAACAAATGTCCTTCAGTCCCAAAATGGCTGTAATTGTGCAATAATGGGTTGATTTAGCTTCTTTGATCATTTTTGTATTTTCTAATGAGCTTATTAAGTTTCAGTGATCTAGTAGATAGAGCCCATATTGCAGTAAAACCAGTGTGTTTGAGTGCTACTGACAACATTCTTTGGGATAAATTGTAATATACCATTGATGGGATTGTATTTCTGTTGTGATACCTCTGAGAAATTTGGGATGGTATGTAGGAGAGGGGCACAGAAATGCTTAGCGCCATGGAGCACAGAAGAAGGCATATGGGAGGGATGGGTGTGGGTTGGAGGGATGCCTTCAAGAAGGCAGAGCGTTCCAGGTAAGGAAAGTAGAATGTGTAGACAAAGGCTGGATGTAGCAAATAGAGTTTGGATAAGTAATGAAGAGAAAATGGGTAAGTCCAAGTGGAGGCTTCCTTCCTGACTTCAAACAAACTTTTTTAGATTTAAAAAAGAGTTTTTATATTTGGCTTCCATATAGTGAGATCTCATGTGAAATATATATGTTTAAGTTCAACTGAAAGCAGTAATTATCCATACTTAGAAATTCCCCAGTAAGGTACAATATATCATCACTCAACACAGCCAGTTTTTATTCTGGCATTGAATCAGATCAGTGTTACTGTTGCATTATTAGAGGTAAGTATTTGGCTTACATATAGGCACCATATTGTTTTTTATTAACTGCTTTTTTTAAAATGCCAAAATCATAATCCACAATGAGAACATAGGTGAAATGGAAGGAAGAATGAAGACTGACTAAAGAAATTATGTACTTCTGACATCTGGTTACATTGAGACAAATGCTCATTGGTGTGTATTGATACCTTGAACTTCTGTGGTACTGAAATTCTGTCCAAGCACATAGAATTGAATAGCAAAAATCAAATGTGCATATCATATAGCTCACTGTATTTACTAATTTTGTGAGCTTGACTAAGATATCTCTGAACTCAAGTTTCCCAATCTGCTTAATAGGCATGAGACCTAACATAATTAAGGTTAAGGTTAATTGCACTTAGAAAAAAATCTTTGCATAGTAGAAATCCAAATAATAACTGTTTCTAGATTTCTGTTCCAGAGACAAATCATTCTTGTTTCCTTATCACCCTTTACTAGCAAGAAACAGCCTTTACGTTTCGTGTTGTTTAGGAAATATGATACTTTCATTTTGACTTTTCATGTACCTTTCTTTCATGCTACACCAAAACTCCAGTGTATTCTTATGATTAGAGAATGATACAATGAAAAGAGCAAATAATGTCCTGGCATTATCATAAAAATTGTTTTGACCTTGTGGGCTCCTGAAAAGGATCTCTGAAATTCCTGTCAGTGCCCAGACCATATTTGAGACCCCTGTCTTAGAAAACAAGATTGAAAGTGCAGTTTCACAAGAAAATGTTGTGATAACTAAGTGGCTTTATTAATGTGTTTTGCTAAACTACTGAGATGGACCTGGGTGCTTTTCTTGCTAGGTAAGTGCTTCCTTTTTTTGGAGGAACAAGGACACTGAATGCCAGAGCATTAAGTGATTTCCTTGGTAAACATGATTCAGCAAGCCTGATTAGTCTTACTACATGTGTGATTAATAAAATAATGAGTTATTCAAAAAATCGAAAGTGCAGAAATGAAACAAAGTAAAACACTCCTTGAGTTTCAACACTTAATCATATATTGTTAGCCTTCTGGTCCTCTTCTAGTGCATTTTCTTTTGGTTTTGCAAATTCATATGAATTCTTAAAAATAGTTGTAGTTATACTCTCTATACTTTTATATCCTGCTTTTTAAAGAAACTTTATATGATCTTTGTGAATTTCTAAAATTATTGAGTATGTTGCATCAGTTTCCACTTTTCTATAGCTAAATGTTTGTATTTCCTGGGTGGTGGTGGTTTTTTCCCTGCTATAGCTGCCATGAACATTATTCATAAAGTGGTTTACTTTGTATTATTTAATTTGTACAACTTTTGTTTTTTAAGATTGATTTATTTATGCATCCAAGCTGGTGTGTGTGTGAGTGTGTGTGTGTGTGTGTGTGTGAGAGAGAGAGAGAGAGAGAGAGAGAGAGAGAGAGAGAGAGAGAGAGAGAGAGATACTGATTCACCGGAGACAGTGGGGAGCAGGTTGACTGAAATACTGCTTAGGGGAGCAGTGAGCGACTCAGGAGAGGTCTGCTGTACCATGTGGGAATCTCCCTGGCTGGGGATAGAACTTGTGCTCTTGTGGCTGCTGAGAGTTTCCTAGTGCCAAGCCTTAATCCCTTGCGCCAGCGGGGAGGCCCTTAATTAGTACAGATTTTAGATAGAAGTATATGAAGTATATTGATAAAGTATCTGGGTTAGATTTGACTTTTTAACTCTTTGTTATGAAAATTTTAAAAATAGGACAGCACAGCAATACCTCCTGCACCCACAACCTAATTTTATATAACATCAACTTGCTGCATGCTTATATTTTTTGTTTCTTCTCTCTCCTTAAACTTCATAAAAGAACTGGCATACTTGAAAGCAAATTCTAGATGTATAATTTCATGCCAAGTCTTTAAGTTAATATCTCATAGATTAAGGTTTTTAAGTAAACATAACCACAGCACCTTGATTTGCACTGAGCAAAATTATTCTGTAATATCTTTTACTACCTAACAACATTTAGTTTTTTCCTGTCACATGTTATTTTAAACTGAATTGATTTGAATCCAAATGCAGATATAGTTCTCACATTAGATAAGATTATTTTGCTTAAAAGGTTTTTTTTTTAAAAAAGCATTGAAGAGCGCTCCCATTTTCTCATCTTATTTGCTATAGAAATGAAGTCATCTGTCTTATAGGATGCCCCACATTTTGGATTTAGCTGATGCCTTTTTGTTGATGTTATTTAACATGTGTTGCCCCAGAATTTCCTTTAAAATAGCAGTCATATCTAGAGGTTTGATTAAATATAGGCTCTTCATTTTGTCAAGAATACTTCTCACATAGGACTCTTTCATTACATCAAGAAGAATGAAATATCTAGTTTTTTGGCTTTCAGTTGACAAGATTGGAAAGTGCTTCCTCGATACAGTCATTGTAAAGTTCTCCATTAGCTCTTCACTTATTTTCAGCAGGCATCATTGACCATTGCCTTTGTTATTTCATAAGCTTGAGGTTGATTTATATTTAAGGCTAGCTTGACGTGTCCAAAAAAGACCTTAATGAACATTCAGTCATGAAACAAATATTTTTGGCATGTGTGAAAAGAACTGTTTTGAAACAGATTTAAGACCACTGTAATTGCCCAATCACTTAGTAAGACTGATAAAACTTATTTAGATATAGCTTTGGGAGATGAAATTAAAGATGTATTCCTAGCATAGAGACCAACTGACAGAAGGGAAGCTGCTGGACTTCATCTTTTTTGCTTTCTTATTAAGAGAGATAAAATTAGGAAAAAACTTTTTGTATACTTCTTAAGTCTTCGGGAAGGTTGCCCCTGAACATACAAATTTTTAAATTACTATCTAGGTCCTATTACAGAAAATAACTTTGTTTTGTCTGTAGATATTTTCCCCCTTGAATATGTCTCTTTATGAAGTACAGACCTGCTGTTTGGCCGTGCTAAGAAGTATGGTTTCTTGAGAAAATAACAACAAAGTTATTTTGTTAGTTATTTAAGCCATTTGCACTACTGGCATGTATACTTTAAATCTTATTTTAAACTCAGACATTAGATAATTTCAATATTTTGTATCTTCATACTGCTTAAATAAGGTGACTATTAGTAACTGTTGGTAGACTTTCCACAAACCCTATATATGTCAGGTCAGTAATTAAGAGACAGTTGTATGATATAAAGTTTACTTGTTTGTGTATAGATACAGTAGTTGAATCGGAATAATTTATTTCTGCAGTACTGCAATACTGCCATGGCTACCTTTTTTATTGCAGAACATTTCAATTCATTTACAATGAGCCCCTGCATCCTGGGGGTGGGAGGAGGTGCGTGGGAATAATTGTGAACACCTTTGTCTCTGCTCAACATATTATTTTAAGGGAAATTCCAGACACTGTTATTTCCCCTGTAAATATTTCAATACTGTATACAGCTTTAAGGTATGGTGTCTTACTAACCATCTTACATCTAAGAAAATACAGTAATTCTTTAATAACATCAAATATCTCATTAATATTACTACCCCGGTTGCTTTTTCATTTTAGTCTCTTTGAGCCAAATAAAGCGATAATCAGAGTCATAGTTTGACAGGCCATTATGTATGTCTTTTTTTGTATCAAAGCCAGTCTTCTTGTCCAGTAATTTCTCAATTCACAGAACTCTGTTGCTTTTCTGTGATTGTTTTCTCTAAGTTTGTAAAAAGATCACCTCCTGGGTGGTTTGTTTTGCAAGATCACCATCTATATATGTTGCTATTGCTATTTCCATCAGGAGATACATAGTTTCTGACTGTCTGAAAAAATATAGTTCTATATATAGTAAAGAGCTCTTTTAGTTGATTAATTTTTTCTCTTTTGGCTGTCATAGCTTGTCTTCAAACATTGTTTTCTCTGAGACTCTTAAGAATCTAGAAGTTAATAGTAGTTAAAGCATCTCCGTCTCTTTCTGTGGCTTGTTAGTCTGTGTACTAGTCTCTTTATTTTCTGAATTTCGTAGTATTGAAGAATTAATGTTTAGTGACATCTTACAAAACTAAACCCATCCATTTTCTTATAGTAAGCCCTGTATGTTGATTCAGCATTGCTTGAGGCGGAGAGGGATATGTAGGTGTTTACTTAGATAATTTAAGAATCAACTGTATAGATTTTAAAAACTACAAATGTCTGAATGACAAAATCAATTTTCACCACTATCATTAAGTTCTTCTGAGGCCTGGTGTTCCCTAATTCCATTTTCCAAAGTTCATTGTCACTGGCACTATTCTTTAATTGGAAAGAAGATAAAGGCACATTATATTGACCATGGAAACATAATACACACACTGGAGGTGGCCTGCACTATGGCAGCAACACCTGAAAGGGGGGGGGGGGATCCTATACTTCTAAATTTAAAAAGTTAAAACCAGATAACATGTATTAAAATAAATACATAACTATTAACATTTTAACATACTGAGTCATCCTACATTTTTTGGAAAACATTGTCCTCTCTGGACTGATTTATTTTAAGCATTTCTTCTGTTTAGTTTACATTTCTAAACCTGTTTATAGCACTGAAGTGTTATGGTTTTGTGGTTGATGGTATAATTTAGAGAGTTGGATGAGATTGCCTTTGATATCATTTCATTACGAGTTTTGAAAATTTATTTTATGCAGGTGATTGAGAGTGGAAGTGTCTTTAGAGAAACTAACACCCACATGTTGCGTATAGACAATTGTATACTATGTATTTTTCAGAAGAGCTTGAAAAATACCTGGGTTCAGTCTGGTTTCTTTATTTTGTTATGATGCTGTCTGTGAAGAGCAGATATCCAGGAGTCCTGGTTCCGACATGATGCGGAATCATTAAACTCCTCATCCCATCTGGATCATAGTTACTGCTTAAACTGTTGGGTATATTGCTTGTGAAAATCATGTCTGACTGTCTAGCTTTGCCGCACTTGTGACTGTTTGTAGTGTTTGGTTTAGGACTCTGAAGGAATTACTTCTCACTAATTATTTCTCCTGACAGCTCTTGTCTGGAACAAAATGAAAGTAATGGGAATGACGGGTGGGTGGATGGATGGGTAGGTAGGAAGGTAGGCAGGTGGGTGGGTGGGCAGATGGATGGATGGAGTGATCAGATTGACCTGGGATTCATCAACTCCCAAAATTGGAGTTTTTAATTAATTTTGAAATTTTAGTAAGTAAGTTCCTGGGCATGAATGATTTATGTGTGTCAGCACATTGGTCACTAAATCAGTGTGAAGAGGAAACTTACTTTAAAAAGAAAATTGTTTCATGGGTGAATGAGATGTAAATTATGGACAGATTTCCTTTATATTGGAACAGATTTCTTTATTTTAAAGATTTATTTATGCATACAAGAGCTGGGGTGTAGGCCAGAGTTGGCGGGGGAGGGCGTGAGAGGATTCACCAGAGACAGTGGCAGAGTGGGGAGCAGAACAGGCAGATTGACTGAAGTACACTGCTGAGGGGAGCAGCAGGCGAGTCAGGAGAGGTCTGCTGCGCCATGTGGGAAGCTCCCTGGTGGAGGATAGAACTCCTGCTGCAATAGCTGTGGATTGCTGAGACTTAACTCCTCGTGCCACCAGGGAGGCCCCGGGAACAGATTTCTTTAAATAGTTTAGATTCCAGAGCAATAAACACATGTCTTAGAAAACTTGAGGATTTTAACACTTCTTCGTAATTTCATTTTAAGAATCAGTGACTCTCTGCACTTCAAGTTTACCTATTTATTGTTTTTGTCATTTCACAGCATCCCACGGTCAACATCAGACTTCTCCCAGTGTAGCCACAAAGTAAACAGCTCATGACTTCTGATCAGGACGCTAAGGTCGTGGCTGAACCGCAGGGCCAGCGCGTCCAGGAAGGGAAAGGTGGTGCTCATCTGGTGAGTGTCCATCCAGGCCAGAATCCATGGTACACCTCTCCTCTCTTTTTCAATAAAAGATTTTGCATTGGATTTAATAAGTAGAAATTTAGTAACATTCACATATGTTATGACCTGAGTTATATAAATACTATATTCTGAATAGATTTATGGGTAGTATTGTGTAAGTAGCTGTAAATAGTGATAGAGAAAACAAATGGTAGTCATAGGTCTAGATACTTAAAGCTTTGAATTTTAAATCAGGAAGACGATGTAGTGATTTACATGTTAATTTTAAAGTCATTGTAGTGCTGTGTATTTAAAGAATTATGATCTTACTGTGATTTTTAAATTTTGACTATCTTTATTATAAGTTTTTATCATGTTAAACAATAATATTTAAGTTAATAAATGGCTTTAGAAAAAGTAAATTTTCTTAATTTTCTCCTTTGAAACTACAAAGAATTTTCTTTACAGTGTTCAGTCAGAATTTCAAAATATTTTAAATTTTAGAGCTTCAGTATTCTAAATACTTATTTCACCAAATTTCTTGAATTCTGAATATATCACATGAAAACATTATGTAAAAAAAATGTGCTTTCCTTAGTGAGTTTTGTTTTATTAAATTACTATAGCTTGAAAACATGTTTTTATACATTGTAGTGATGGGATATTTCATGTTTTCAATTTTACAGATGAATGGTCCCATATCTCAAACCACTTCTCAGACGAGTTCCATCCCAGCTTTGAGTCAGGTAATTTAGTTCAAGATTAATCTCAGCAGTGCTCAAACATTTATTGTAAAAAAATTAGAAAATGTTGATGTTTCCTAAAAAGAAATTGGGGGACCCACCCTTGTGGGTTTTCTTTATTCAAAGAACATAAAAACATCAGTGCCATAACTATATCCTCTGTAATGTTTGTTGCAGCACTATTTACAATAGTTAGGGTATGGAAGTAGACTAAATAGTAGACTAATATGCATACAATAGGGTTAGGGTATGGAAGTAGACTAAATAGTAGACTAATATGCATACGATAGTAGACTAAATAGATAATAGATGATTTGATCAAGAAGATATGATACATATATCTATACTATGGAATACTACCGACCCATAATGAAAGGTGAAGTGCAGTCATTTACAGTAAAATGAAGGGAGTATAATGGAATTGTGTGTAATAAAGGAATTCAGAATGACAAAAGTGAATACTGGGCATTTGCAAAGTAAATGACTGGACAAAGTAAAATATTTATAAAAACTAGCATGTATTAATAAACCCAGTGAGGGCTTTGAGGTTAAGAGGAAAGTGGGAAGGAGAACAGGACAAGCTGGATAAAATGGATGATGGTGGAGGGGAAATCCAAAGACCTCTAATAGTCTAAGAAGGAAATTAAACAAAAGTCTTGAGGGATTTTTTTTTAATGTTATTTTTAGAACAAATGTCACCTCCCCCACCCCCCATAGTTGATTTGCAGTACAACATAATAGTCAAATGTCTAAAATTTATTACAGGACATAGAAATATATTTTGATCCTATGGTCTTTGTTTCCTTATTTTTTAAATTGCTTTGAGGGTAAGAATTAAGACCTATCTAGAAAATAATAAAGATAATAAAGAAAATAGTCAAAATCATAAAGAAATGCTTGAGCCAGAATTCAGTATTACATTTCTGTGGAGAAATAATTGTGGTGTTTTTTTTAAGATTTAGTTATTTATGCATACAAGCTGGGGTGTAGGCCAGAGGTGTGGGGGGTGGTGAGAGAATTCACCAGAGACAGAGTGGGGAGCAGAACAGGCAGATCTACTAAAATACACTGCTGAGGGGAGCAGTGGGCGAGGCAGGAGAGTTCTGCTGTGCCATGTGGGAATCTCCCTGGCCGGGGATTGATGTGCTTTAGTGGCTGCGGATGGCTTCATAGTGCTGCAACTTAACCCGTTGCACCCCCAGGGAGGCCCCAAGAATAATTGTAACTAGTACTGCCTGCACATGCTTTCTTTGTCATTTTTAAGAGTTAACATTCAATAACAAATTACCACATAGCAGCTCCTCTGTCCAGCGTGGCTCCTTAGTACCTCTGGTATCCCCTGGGCAGATCTCATCTCTAGCACCAGGTTTTGTAAAATGTGAATGTACTGTTTAACAGTTTTAGAAGGTTGTGTACATTTTAGGTTTTCATAGCATTTTTAAATACTAGAGCTGGGAAGGTATCATGAGAAACCATCTGGGATCACCACATGTATCTCCTTTCTTTATAACAAACTTAAGCATCTTTACAGAAAATAAGACTTTGTTGAAGAGTGTGTACATTTTTATGTCACTCTAACCAACATAAACATATTTCACCTCTTTTTCCATGTAATAACACGATTCCATCTATATTATTACCTTTTAACTTGCCTTGGATTTTTTGTTAACTTGCCATTGTTTCCTTCAGTCATGTGGTTTTGAGGAATATTTAAATAGCTTTTTTGATCACAGCTATTATAAATGGTGTTGATCTGAGTGCTTTTCTAGCTGTCATTGTTTCTAGCACACCGACTTAAAGGTACAGTTGCAGTAAGGCTTAGTTGCTCTAAATGTGGCTGCTAAGCAGTATGCAGTTGCTAGAATTGCTTAGCAGTCTGATTTAGGAACTAATCTCTCTCTGATTCGTTCTTTCCCCATATTGGTCGCAGTCTAAATAGGAGTATCACCATGGCATGCCCAGATTAGTAACTGAATACTTAAGAACAGGTTTGCATGTTCAGCAGTAATAGCCGTATTTGTGATACAGCTTCCTGCTCTCCCCAGGCTTACTGATTAGTGACTTTACAAGCCTGGTCAATCTATGAACACCTAAAAGTGATTGATTATAACATATGAATACTAAACTGTAAGAACATGATTTGCCTATTTGGTATTAATGAGGGACTAGATTTTTGATTATAACATTTTCTCCTCTAAGCTGGACACTTCAGGGTCTAGAGTTCTTTAAAAAAACAGGAAAAAAAGGGAAAAAAAGCTTTTTTGAAGTATAATATGCGTTCTGTAAAACTTACCCATTTAAAATATACAATTGAATGACTTAGCAAATTAACTTAGTTGGTATGCATGATGCAGTTTTAGGACATTTCCTGTATGCAACTGAGATAGCCCATGCCTACTTAAGCTAATTCCTCTTCCTGCGCCCTACTTTCTGTCTCTGCATTTTCAGTATTCTGCTCACTTTTGTAGCTAACTTGATGCTTTGTATCTAATTAGTTCTTAGTGAAATTTTGTATATTCACCAACCTAAGCACTAAGGAATAAGGTCTATGAAACAGTTTCTGAGGAGAACACTCCATGGGAGATAGACACTATTTCAGAAACTAGAGAGAAACCAGGAAGTGTAGGGGTCAGTAGGATGGGAAGACAACTAGAAGATGTGTTGGGTGGAAATGGGGGGGAGTGGCCAGTTTATAAATGTGTGGAGTTAGATGGTGGATTTAAGGGCAGACTAGGTAACTCCTGAGGGGGAGTAATATACTTGAGAGGAAAATCATGAGTGGAAGGCAGGTTACAGTCGACAAAAATAGGCATCTTATATTTTGACATGTTTTTAACATAGGGAATTGTCAAATTTAATGACATCTAGTGCAGTTGGTCACATTCAAAGTTAAAGACATACCTGTGTCATTTCCAGTAATTGAAAAAATAATTGCCTTTTATCACACATCACAGGTTCCGTTTAGCATCTTCAGGTTGGCAGTAGGAATTTCTCATTCATTTCTTGTGGCAAAAGCTTCTGATAGGTGTTGGTTACATTGGTCAACAAATTTTTACAAGTCATTTTACTGAAATAAATTAGTCATTTCCTGTCAGTTTGTATGTGCTCAACACAAATATGATAGTCGAATTCTAATTTTGGCTCTAGGGTTTTTTTTGTAGTCTGCAATAAATTGATGTTTACATCATGAAATGCATGCCAATAGTAATAGGCCTACAGTTAATACCTATAAAAAATCAAGTCATAGACTACTTAGATTTCTCTGCTTGTCTCTTGTACAGCTGTTCAGGAGCATCTCTGGGGAGTGTCCAGCAGTAGTCAGCCAGTATAGTAGTGGACCATTTTCCCTGGTATCTTGTTCCATTGATGCGATATCTTGATGAAAACGTTTACCATGTTCATCACTAACCATACCACAATTTTCAGGGAAGAAATCCAGATGGGAATGGAGGAAGTGGATCTTTAGAGACATACTGCAGCCAAGTTTCTGATACTGCATCGGCATGTCTTCTACTAGTTCCTTGTAGTTTTCTGCCCTAACATTCCCAAGAAAGTTTGTAGACGCTAGGCGACAAGCATTCCATGCTTGTTTCGCATCACCCTTTAGCAGGTCGTTGAACCGGTCATCTTTGAAGAGCTCTCAAATCTGAGGACCCACAAAAACTCCCTCTTTAATCTTTGCTTTGCTGAGTTGAGGAAATTTTTCATGCAGGTATTGGAAAGCTGGCCCATGGCTTTCACGAAATTCTTCATCGAACCTAGTTTGATGTGAAGGGATGGTAGCAGGATTTTGTGAGCCTTGACCAGAGCTGGATGTTGGATATTCTTCTCTCCAACTGCTACATTTTGTATGCGAGTCCATTCCTTCTGCAAGTAGTACAATTCACTTGCTCGGCTATCCCACTCACATAAGAAACACATGTATTTTGTATATCCCTGTTGCAGTCCCATTAAAAGGGCAACTAGCTTCAAATCACCATAGACGTGCGAGCTGTACTTGTTATACTTGATGCAATTCAGTAGCTGCTTTATCTTATCGTATGTCTCTTTCATGTGGACAGCATGGGCTACTGGAATAGATGGAAGACGGTTTCCATTGTGCAAAAGCACAGCCTTAAGACTCAGTTTTGAAGAGTCTAGAAATAGTCTCCATTCTTGCAGGTCATGAGTGATTTCTAAGGCATTCATGAGACCCTCAGTATCGGAACAGAATACCAGAGTACTTTCCTTTCTGAAGAAAGGCTCCAACTGCTGGTGACGCTTTTTGATAAAAAGTAATTGCGACATCTTCTAGAAGATTCCATTGTTAGAGTCTTGATGGTGCAGTCAACTCTGGATGATGTGTGCATGATGGTATTATGCAATGCGATGCAATATTACATCATTCTAGGCTGATTAAGGATGTTGTTGCAGTCCTACTGGATAAATTTACACAGTGAAACATATAAAATGAATTATATGAAATACTTTGAAAACAAGCGCTAATAAAAAATTTTCAGGGCTATATTCCTGTTCAGCACACCAAGATACTACAGATTAGGGCCTTTTTAAGTCAATAACGATCTCAGTGTTGACCAGTGCTGTCTGCATGATAGCCTTTGATGACACAAGGTCTAGTAACAACATTTCCCAGCTTATAGAGAACTCTAGTTTATTTTTAAAAAATGACAGTTTTTACTACCTGACATTTGCAACAGCTGGATTATAACAAGCAGTTTTCAAGTTAGTATTTAAGGCATTTTATTCAAGAGATGGTTTGAAAGTCAACTTTGTGTCAAACATTAGTGGGAAATGACAGATGCATCAGAATCCTCTCCCTGGCCATTGACAACCTTCTTTAGGTACCAGACCACTTGTACACGTTGAAGTACACATGCACACAGAAAAGAATAAGGGTCATAGAGAACAAGGAAATGGATTGGCAACAAAATGAATGCATGCAGAAGTTGCCACCTCAATCATGGCAGAAAATTTTATCACAAGTCTCCTGTGGATAAAAATATAACAAATATGTATCTTAGAATAGGAAAATGTGTAGATCAGATAAACCAGTCTCATCCAACTTGAGTAAAACAGTTACAGGAATGATCAGACTGTTCTCTATATCAGATTTCTTCTCTCACTTCTTTTTTTGTGGATCATTTCTCCCACTTGGATAATTGCATCTCTTTCTGTCTGCTGCTTCCACCATGTCTTCCTGTGTATAGTTCCTAGCACAGTGACTGGAGGATTCCTTTTAGAAGACTAAGTCAGCACCCCAGTTGTCAGCCCTGGGCCATGGCAGGATCCTCAGAATCTCACAGTCTGCTCCTATCCCCATTTGACCCCATTGCCATTGACTTCCCCCATCACTGCTCTAGCCCCAGTCGGCTGCCTACAATGGGGCTTGATTTTGGCATATCATTTTCTCAGGAGTCTTTAAGATTTCATCTCCTCTTCTCTAGACATTGACTTACATCCTTTTAGTGAACCACATCCATGCCAACCTCATTTTTGACCTTCCTCACTTCCCTTACCCTACTGCTTTTCCCTCTCTGTCCATAGCACTTGTCACCTTTTAGCATTGTTAGGTATCTGCTTCCTAGATTGCAAGCTCCATCAGAGCAGAAAATACTGTTTTGTTTATTAATGTATCTTATTGTCTGCATGGCACATTTGGCATGCTAACAATAAATTATTTAAATGAAATTTACATGTGGTGATAACCACAACACTAATGACCACAGCAAACTTGCCTATACTTACTATATTACATGCTCAGTTCTAATACTTAATTCACATTACTCATTTATTCCTCTATCCCTAGGTACTGCTACTCTATTTTACAAATGAGGAAAATGAGGCCCAGAGAATCTTAAGTAATTTCCCCAAGATTACTCAATTTGTGGCAGAACTAGGATTTAAATCCAGGCAATCTGGCTTTTCAAAGTCCAAACTCAAGATGAAATACTTCCTCTTTGGCATCTGTTATTTATTTAAAAAGAGAAAAAAGTAGATAATAATACCAAAAACAAAGCCATGCTCTTTTTCAGCCTTTAGCAACTATTTGCATTTGTTTCTTGATGATTGAAATTAATTTGGGTACAAAGAAACGAATTTATCCCAAAATAATTTGGGATAAAGCTGGAGGATTTTAGGTGGAGAAGAGCATATATATTTTAGGAAGACTATTTTGACTTCATATTAAGAGAATAGATCAATCACATCAAGCCAAGAATGTACAAAAACTAAGTAATGGAGGTGAGAAATGATGATGACTTAGAATGGGTGGATTTCAAATTTATTTTGGATGTGTGTTCAGCCATACCAGTATGTGGGTTGGTTGGTTTGGTGAGACAAATCAGAGAAATGAGCGACTTAAGGGATGGCAGTTTTATTTATTTTGATTGGAAAACCTGAAGAAGTGAAGATTTCTTCAAGGGGAGTCTCCTGGTAGCAATTCAAGTGAGTGGTGAAGTGGGCAGTTAGGGCCAGTTGGACTTCATTAGAGAGGTCAGAGTCTGAGATGTAAATTTCAAATAAGCAAATAGGTGTTTTATTATATCATGCAGCAGAGTATTTAAAAGGCTGTTGTATATGTAGATTAGGGATATTAAAAAAATAACTGAGTTCCATTTAGAATAAATCAACACCTCCCCCCTCCCCCAACGTTCTGTTCATGATGAAAGCTTTTACATCCTTTAAGAGCTTTCTCAACTATAACTGCTGTTTTCCATCAATTCATCTTTTTATTGGTCACTTGTATTACTTCCTGTATGTATATTTGATTGAATTTTATTTATAAAATTATGTTCCGTATTTTGTAGGTGTTTCAAATGTGTGTTTTATCTTTGGAGTTTTAAGAGGATAAGAGCAGGAACTATATAACATAGCACATTGATACTTCTCTGTGAGGCACTTGAACATACCAGCATGATTGTTTAGGTCATTCATCTAAAAACTGTCTGACTCTATTTATATAATCTGTTTGTGGTCACCATTGGCATTACATGTAATATCTAAAAATTATAACTAATTTAAATTGATGGACTTAAACCTCAGTAGCACATAAAATATTTGTAAGTTCGTTCCCTTCTTTGTGTTGCTGATTTCATAGATTGCATCTTATTGTGTGCCCAGTAACACATATTTATGGTTACTTTTTATGCATTAGCCTTTTAAATCCTGTAGAACAGTGAGTGTATAAAATTAAAATTACAATAATATTAAGTTTTGTAATTTTCCATGTAATTTCTTTCACTAGAGATCTGTAGTTCTTTATACAGCTTCCAGTTACTGTCTCATGTCCTTTGATTTCAACAAGAAGGGCTCCCTTTAGCGTTTCTTTCAGGGCAGCCCTAATGGTAATGGACCACATCAGCTTTTGTTTATCTAGTAATTTCTTCATTTCACCATCAATTTTGAAGGGTGTTTTGCTGGATAAGGAATTCTCAACAAACGTTTTTTTCATTCAGCACTTTAAACGTATCATCCTGCTGCCATTTGGACTGAAAGGTTTCTAATGATACATTGATAGATTTTTTTAAAGATTTATTTTTATATATTTATGCATGTGAGAGCTGGGGTGTAGGCCAGAGGTATGGTGGGAGATGAGGGGTGAGAGGATCCACCAGAGACAGTGGGGAGCAGAACAGGCCGATCTACTGAAATACACTGTTGAGGGAATAGTGAACAAGACAGGAGAGGTCCGCTGCACCATGTGGGTCAGCTCCCTAGTGAGGGATCTAACTCATGCCACAGAGGCTGGCGATAGCTTGATAGTGCTGAGACTTTAACCCCTGTGCCACCAGTGAGGCCCTCTCCTACCTGGATAAGTCACTTTTCTTTCATTACTTCTAAAAATCTTTTTGGACAGTTTAATGCGTTTTGGTGTAGGTTTATCCTAGTTAGAGATTTTTGAGCTATTGGATTTGCAAATTCATGTATTTCATCAAACTTGGAAAGTTTTTGCCATTATTTCTTCAAATACTCTTTCTTCCTGTTTCTTGGTATGTCATTTCTCTTTTTACCACCTGGAACTCCCACAATGCTTTTGTTGGCCCACATGATTTCCCATAAGTTATTCAACCTCTGTTTACTTGATTTATTGTTAGAATGAGATTTGGTGATGATGTTTTAAAAAACATGGTTCAAGCAGAGATACTGGAAATGCTGGGGTTGGTTAGTTGGGTTTTTATTGACTGAAATAGGAGGAGATGAAGAAGATGGCATCTTAGAACAAGAGACAATTGTAGAGGTGTGCTGTGGTCAGGTTTGAAGCCTTTGATGTGATAATGGATTTCTGTTCTAAGTATTTTATTAGCTTCCCAACAATAGAGAGAGGTTAAATTATTTGTCATTTTCACACATGTGGTGAAAATGAACAGAGACTCAACTGTAGGCAAATGAACTTACACACATCCACTGAACTCTGCAACCGATGTGAATAGTTTGTATTCTGCATGAAGAATATTCTTTCATATTTGATATCTGACTCTCCCTAATTACAGAGTAATTAAATGCTGGTCTTAGCACTGTTTTGCCCTCAGCAGAATTGTACATTGTTTTATGCTCTCGGTGCTTCTTTCTCCTCATCTGTAGAATGGGGATAATATATTCACCTCATGTTGCTGGGTGTGAAATATAAAATATTTATGTACTTAAAATGTTGTGGCTCATAGTACCATATGAAATGTACCATAGTACCATATGAAATGTTTGTTATTGCTTTTGTTACTGTCATCATTTGCTGTAGTTTCAACACCTGAATTCCAGTGCATTAAGAAATGTTCCTATTATTTTTGTGTTTAATTAAAATCCCTAAACTTTTTTCATCATAAAATATTAGTGGTTTTAAGACATTAGTAGTACATCAGTCATAAATTCTAGATTAGACTGAAAAGTCTCCCAGAGGAGATAACGGAATTGCTTTTTCAATATCGTATCAGAACCATAATAAGGAAAAGAAGTGATTATATTGAGAACAAAGTCTTACAAATGTTGCGATAAGACAAAGTCCATCATGTGTGGGTTGGCTGTCTTAAACAAGATCACCTTCTAGTAGGTGAAGAATGGCATCAGTAGCTTTTGAAGGACTTCCTGGCATTGCACTAGTAGATTTTTTTCCCTCTTGTTTTTTCCTTTTTCTTAGAATTTTCCAACATCTTCAGAAGTAGAATAAAATGAATCTCATTGTGCCTGTCAGGAACTTAAACAGTTATCACCCTCACATTTTGTCTTTTCCTCCCTTCTATGCACACGCTTAAAAAAAAAAATGTTATGTATGTATATATTTAGTTTGGGGTGTTTTAAAGCAAATCCCAGATGATGTGTTATTCACCATACACACTTCAACATTCATCTCTAACAGAAACGATTCTGTTTTCTGCCTAGCACAATTATAACTGAATACCCAAAGAGGTTATTTCTCAAATACAGAAAATCAGATGTTAATACTTAGCTATAAATTTTTAAAGGACAAGTTTTTAATAATATTTCCCTTTAGGGGGAATATGCATTCAACTTCTTTGATTGCCATCATACTGTTAAATATAATTCAGAGAATGCTGAAGCACTATAGACCAGGCTAGGATAGTGATGTTAGTGATTTTTTAAATGAGTTTATGAGGGTAAGAGATGAGAAAAATTGAAAGGAAATTTTTTGTTGCTCTTTTGAGTCTGCTGTGTTTGGGTTTTAACTAATGGAGTAGGATGGCTGTTAGGCGGGGTCTGTTGTAATTAGGATTTTGGATTTGAGTGGCAGGGACATGTGACTTCTGTGCAAGGGGTTATTTTTGGTATCTGGGTGTTGGCTTCTTGTCAGAAACCATAGGAAGTTAGTGCGAGATGCAGTTGTAGAGACTCGGAGAATACGACAACCATTGTTATGTGAGCTTTTGAACTTTTGAACATGGGTTGTTGCTTCAGCAAAGAATTAAGTAGTGACAATGACAGTGAAAAAACTGGCCTGTTACAAAAATCTGTGGAGGAGAAGGAACCGGAGAACAAGATAAGTAAAACTTTATCTTCATTATTTGATACCCTTGACAGTGAGGAGCTCTACTGTGTTGAACATAGAGCCAGCACGGTGGCTGCTGGAACTAATCTTTGGACTGGGGTTTTTGTGAGATCTGGGCACAAACAGAGTCACAGGCTAACACAGTTGTTTAATTCGATTTCCTCCTCAATATCCGCAATCTCGACTAGGCTTGACAACTTAGATGGGCCTGCCCAGGAATCAGATACTGTTGCTGTTGAACAGGATCGTGAAAATATCCGTGATACTCTGTGTGCAGGCCCTGATTATAAATGGGCTTTTTCTGCAGATGATGAGTCTCTTTCAAATGTCCTGGTGCCCTCTGACCAGGGCCGGCAGGAAGAAGCTCTTGTAAAGAACCATCTGTACCATTACCCTTGTAAAAAGTCTCTAATAGAGAGAGAAATAGCTGTAAATATTCAGATTAGTAGTTATGAGAATAAATCTTTAGGTACATCTGATAGGGAGATGAAGACTGAAAACCTTATTTGTGTTAATCACAAACAATGTAGTAACTCCAGAGAGAGAGAGTTTTATAGTATTTGTGTTGTGGATCCTGACTGCCTGGGTGTTGAAGACGAGCTGTGTGCACAGCTGTGTGGAGCAGCTGCGATGGAAGAGGGTTGTTCAGCTGTCTCTGCCGGGGGGATTCGCAGAGGGATCTGGCCGCTGGAGAACCCTGCGCACAGGCCAGGGGAGTTAGAGGAAGGGCTGTCCATGGAGGGCATACCAAGTCCGAATGAAACGAAGGAAATCTCTAATGAGAAAACTATACTTAGTTCTGAACGTTTGACTGACAGTGACCTACCCTGTAAAGTAAACATTAGTGACATGCAGACTGAATCTTTAAGGGCAAAGGCTTATGCCAGGTTCCCTAAAGATTGCCCAGAAAGTCGTGCATTGCACAATGTTGGCATTCTCCCTGAATTAAATATTAACATAGACACTGACTCACTAAAATATGTGTGTCCCATACCTCAAGAAATGGAGAGTTCAGAACTAGAAAGTCCCATGGACAGTCCACATGTTAATTTCATTAACACTTCAGGTGTTGAAAGAAATAGTGAATCTGGGTCTGTAACAGTTAGTGTGGATCAGAGTTTAAACTCTGAAAAGGAAGGAGGAAATAACTCAGTGACACCACTGAAAGAAAATGATCGTTTAAACTTAGATGTCAGCAGATCAGACAGTAGTCTCCTCTCCCTAAGTCTAAATAGAATTAATTTAAACTCAAAGAGTTGTATAAGTCCAGTGAGCTTTCCAAATGAGTGTCTTCCCGTTGGCGCTAATTTCCAGCAAGCTGCCCTTAACACCCTTAATGTTGACCCTGGACCTGAACCCCTTCCAAGCCCAGCAGTGATGCAGGAGCAGCGCTCAGGCAGCCACAGCCTGGGAACTGTAAGTCCCCACCTTACAAACAAAGGAGACTTGTCTTTGCAGTCTGAGAATAGTTCTTATCAGGATGAAGCTAAGATGAGTGTTTTTGAAGATGAGGGTCATGGTAAGATGGCTTGTGAATCGCGATCTTATCAAGGGGTCCTGTGTGCAGAACCAGGGACTGGCAAGGTCCAGGCACAGATCTGTGATTTAACTTATGCGGTCCGAGAGGCAAACATGGAGCTTAGAGGTTCCCAGGAAATGCCCCCAAGTGGCTCCACTGGCCTTAAGAGCAACTTTATTTCCCCTGCATTTTATTTTACTTGCATGGAAGAAGAAAGTGAAATAGGCCTGAATTCTAAGTCTGAAGATGAAAAATGTGTCAAGAAGTCAGGCAGTAGCCCTCACAGATTAGAATATGATGAAAAAGAGTCAATAAAAGGTAACCACAGAGAAACAAGTAAACATAACATAGAAAATATCAAGTCTAATACTAAAATGACCTTTGACTGGGAAATAGATATTCTCACACACAAGGCAGCGCCCAGGCCGGAGATACTGGCTTGTGTTAGTGCTGATTTTGAAACATATCAAATAGAAAAAAATGATGAGACCCATAGAGTGGATAACTACAGGCATGAAGATCTTAAACCTGGACTATCTTTGAGCCAAAGTTTGAATTCAGGAGCACAGAACTCAGAAGTAAAGAATAATTCTGATAACAATTTTTCCGAATCAGCTGAAGATGCCTTTGGTGATGGTGCACTGGGATTGAGTGAACCAAAACTAACAGGTAAAGAAGAGGAAGAGAGACTTTATTTGGAGAAAGATAGAATTAATTCTCTCATCTTGGACTGCAAGGACCCCTGCCAGACAAGTGGGCATACCCACATTTCTAGACAGAGAAGTGCTAAACCCACTTTAAGCAGTGTAGTGAATTTTGTGGGAAGTTCAAAGGTGACATTTGGGAAAGTGGAGTTATGTGACAGTTCTGAGGGGCATTCCTGCTTGACTGGTGTTGACCCTGCTGGAGTAGAGAGAAACACAGCTGTTCCTCATCCTGTGCTGCAAGTAATGCCCAGCATCCCAGGTAACAGCAAAGAAATGGTGGTACCAAGCAGTGAGTACCATGTTTTATCACTCATGGAAAATACAAATGTACCTGAAAGTCCCTCAAAAGGAGATTTGCGGAACTTCCCAGAGGAGTCACACTCCCAGTTTTTGAATGAACCTTCCTATTACCCAACTGGAGGGTTAACGGGTCAGCTGTTTTCTGGAAGACTGGCAGCTGGTTATGGTGGGTATCAAATGGGCTGTCTCTGGACAGTGGGGAAAGGTGCCTTGGAAAGTGAGTACACATTTATTGAGGACCTGCATGGTGAGCCACAGGACTTTGAGACAGCCTCATTTTGGATGGAAAAACCCCCTTACCAACTACCGATGGCAGAGGATGGTGTTATTTGGGGCTGGCAAAATAGAGACATACAATTAGTAAGTATAATTTATCAGTTTCTACTATTGTCCTGTGATGTAGTGGTTTTTCATTTTGGTTGCTTTTGACTTAATGAATGTTTATTCTAAATAGACAGAATTGAAGGCGTAGGTAAGGCTGTGAGTAGGTGAACTTCATCATTTCCATTTGGAACATATGAATTGGATTCACTGTTTGGTATATTTGAGACAGAGTTTATGTATCAGTTTTTTTAAGCATTAAACCCTGTGCTTTGTGCAGATAATCTTCTGTTTGTGGATATTGCTTATGTGTTTGTGAAGGCTGCCCTCCCCTGTGCCCATCCTTTCTCACTGCCAACACAGAATAGGCATTTGACCCATTAGAGAGTCGTTTCTGAAAGAACATGCTCGGAAAGAATAAATGAATTAAAATCTGTGTTTTCCCACACCTTTGTATGTAATTATCTAGGCAAGCAATCCTTGCTGTTTAGAGTGACTCTGAAGTCTTAGTTCTGTCTCCTTGCTTCAGACCACGGTGTACTCAAGCCCTGCTCACCTGTTTGGAAGAACTCACAAAGGTTATTCTGCAGTGGGCTTTTCTAGCTTAACCATCTTTCTAGAAATTCTATTAATAAATCAGAGCAAATTTTCAAAAAACTAGGAGTTACCCTTGCTAACTTTTTGGACATAAAGCAGCTTTTTGGACATAAGTGATTGAAAGGGCATACTTAAAATAGCAAAATCTCATTTGTTTAGTCTGTAGTTTATTTTTGTTGCAGTAGGCAGGAGAAATGGTTATAGTGAATAGGTAGATGTGGCTCCAAAGTTAATGCCTATTACATGGAATTAAATAAGTAGAAATTAAGCCCTGTGATATTGAGATATTACCTATTATACTCCTTTTCTTTCCATGCCCACATATGGGAGTTTTAGCAGAAAGAGTTATATTTGAGCTAATCAGTTTTGTTCTTTAAATAGCTGTGAAGGAAAAAAACACTATAAAAATAATACACATGTAATCATTTACAACAGTAGGCATGAATAGCAGTTGACTACTCCTGTTGGTGCTTGATACACCAGTACAGCATGCAAAGGAATCCTGATGGTGTCTTACTCTTAGCTTTCACTGAGATGTGCACCTACTGTTCTGAATTAAATTTTCAGTTATGAGAGACCAGTATTCTGATTTAACATACTACACTTAATGATGGTGCTTTGCTTTTCAGAACCCAGTTCTCAGGGCTTGTACCGACATGTTTTTCATCCTTTATTAACAACTGTTACTGCATTTCACTAGTAAATGGCTATTAGTCAGTGAATTGCTCTGAATTATTGAGCTCATCTAGAGACGAATCTAGGAATAGTTCATGCTGACTTTAAAAATTGGAAGGGTTTTTTCCTTCTTTCATTATATCTCCTATTTTTATATTCTCCACATACCTTGTCCCCTTCTCTGTTATTATTCTACTTCTTATTCAGTAACTTGTCAGTGTGACCGTTCTGTTTCATGTCCAGAAAACACAATTGTTTTGAATTGGCAGGTTATTTCTTTTTATGGAACATAGTTTTGGGGATCAGAAAAGTTTCTTTAGAGCATCAGAACTTTGGGATACTGTATTTTCCAATGTAGGTCTTTTATAAAGTTGCTTTAGATTGCCTAAAAGGTTGGCTTACTTATGGTCTTAACAACCATTATTTTACCAGAATTTTCAGTCAGAAAGTAAGACTTAGGAAGCTCAAGTTGTTGATATCAGTTGGAGTTCCATATTACTGCAAGAGAATAACTACATTAAAAAGTATATGTGTGTGTTTAATACAAATTATTTCTCGTTTGAATTACAAGAAGTTAATGGACGCGCTTGATGGCCATTTTGTTTATTGGTATTGGTACATGATTTTAGTTACCCTTGTTGTTGTGAGCAAGTTGTGTGGTCTTTATCTGTTTTCTCGTTTATGCAGTAGAGCAGTGATAGATATCTGCCTGTAGTGTTGTTGTGTTTAAATATAGGGGGTGCATGGATTTTGCCAGCACCTATAGACTCCACACTGTCAGTGTCACATCACTGACTCTTAATGACAAGTCTCTTTTCTTCTTTCATCCTGTCACATTCCAAAGTCTCTCTTGAATACTAGTTAGCTGCTTAAGTGTGTTAAGTTCCTCCTGTTTGATTTGGACTTAAAATATTTAGTACTTAAGAAGTAGTAAATTATGTAAGGATAGAGCTCATTTTACTTGTGGCCTGAACCTTGCACAGGACCAAAAAAGTAGAAAATAAAATTTTATGTGTTACTTTTTATTAAGCATTCATTCTTTCGCCATATTTCTCAAGTACCTCTTTATTGAGTTCATAACTGCTGGTATACAGTGGGAAGCAAAACAGATATCCATGAACTCTAGTGAAAAAGAAATGTGCATTCTATCGGTGTAAGCACCGTGTATGACGAAATGTGTTTGCTGCGCACCTCACTGAATGGCTCTTAAAATGTTTACAGGCAGTTCACTTCTAGGCTGCTTCAGTGAACTAATGTATATTGGTAATAGAGTAGAATCAACTGCCAGAGGTGCTAAAATGAGAAAAGGAATTTAAAAAATGTGTAGTATGTTCATGAGATGGGGGAGTCAATTCTGTGGGTGGAGTGGCACTAACAAGGAGAGCCTGATGTGTGTTGTGTGGTGGAAAGAGACTGATTTTAATGAGGAAGGTGATTTATGGAAATACTGGAATAGGAAAGGGATGAGTGGGGAAAAGAAAAAAAAAAACAGATCAGAAAATACAAATGGGAGACAGTGACGTTTGTCAAATACCCTTAAGTGTCTTCTGCATTTCTCACTTTGCTCCTAAGGCGAGGAGTTGTGTCTACTTTGCTCACCATTACATCCTGACTGTTTACCACCATTCCTGGCACTTATGAGCAGTTTGGGAAGCTTTTTGTAGGACAGATGGGTCAATGAGTGAAGCAAAGAGAAAAATAGTCTTGCACTGAAGCAGAGGCCAGAATTAAGCTGAAAGTTTGTATGTCTTGTAAGAAAGGAGGGAGACTTGTTTCTTGAACATAATACTCGTGTAGGATAAGAGGAACCCTGTTCTTTGCATTATCACAAATACTTAAAAAATAACAAATTCAAGATAGGTGCTCCTTTAGATTTCTGGTTTCATGGGTGTGCTGTTTACTGCCCTTGCCTCCTGATACTCCAGAGTACATACCGTAGTTTAAACCAGTTTTCTTTTATTCTCAATTTCAGAATTAGTTTTGTTTCTTGCTATTCAGAGCAAGCTTTAATCATCCCAGCCAGAGTAAATTTATTATGTCTTCTTTTTTTTTTTTAAAGATTTATTTATTTATGCATACAAGAGCTGCAGTGCAGGCCAAAGGTGTGGGGGGTGAGAGGATTCATCAGAGACAGAGTGGGGAGCAGAACAGGCAGATCGAAATACACTGCTGAGAGGAGCAGTGGGCGAGATAGGAGAGGTCTGTGCCATGTGGGAAGCTCCTTGGCTGGGGTTCTAACTTGTGCTGCAGTGGCTGTGGATAGCTTCATAGTGCGGAGACTTAACCCCCTGTGCCACCGAGGAGACCCTGTCTTTCTGAGATTATTAATTTATACTTTGTTTCTGTGATGACTCATCATATGCTTCCTGACCCTTTTCACATTTGGAAATAGCAGTGGATAATACCTGCTCTTTAGAGTTGCACAGGCTGCCTCTGGTGCTTTCAGAGGACACCTGGGACTAGAATCCCTGTCCCTCTCTTCAGAAATTCTGGCCCCTGTACAGTGATGTCAAGGCTTGTGGTACCTGGGAGGCAGATAATTTGGTGAGGCTTGAAAATGACTGACTTGCCAAAACTGGACAAGAGTTTCAGGAGGTCCTGGTATGGGGACTTTGGCATTTCTTGAGACCTGGAGCCACCCAGCAGAAGAAAAGCAGGGCAGGTTTTGGTTTAATAATGTACTTCAGAACACACCTCACCAAAAGTGAGAACTGTGTGATTATCTGGAAGAGTGTTATGGACAGTGGAACAGCACAAGGCCATGTAGCTAAGATGAGCTGGGTCAGATAGTGCACGAAGTTCTCTGGCAGGCTGTTTAGAAGATGTGAGTTCTTCTGAGGAACATTCCTTTTCTATATACTTTGCTTCTGTGAGTCCTTGAAGCTTTGAAATTGCATGACCACCTACATTCCATTCAGATTTGTAAATCTGCCAATTGTGGTTTGTGTTGGGTAGTCTGGAGCAGATGTGACAGTGGGACCACCACTTCTTTCACAGTTTTACTGTTAGTATGGCACTCACTAAACTCTCCAGGAAGGGAGGCATGTGTCTTTCCTGGCCCAGTTCCTAGAGAGTCTTGTATATAGTAGGAACTTAAGAATGTAGTGGTAAATTCACTTGAATTTTGAGTACATCGTTTGTTACTTTTGTTCGTCATTGCATCCAAAAATACATGTACATAGAGAGGTTCAGCTTTTTAGCCTAAAGTTCTGTTACATGGATGTATTTTCACTCTGAATTACTATGTAAAGCTGCTTTTGATTGCAATCTGAATCCAAATAGATATATTTTTTCCTAGGTACAAACAGCCAAGGTTTCAGAGCTAAACCCTAATGCAAAAGTATGGGGGTCCCATATGTTACATTTGGAAGCAAGTAGTGCAGCGGATGGCGGTGTGAGCTCAGCCTGGGAAGAGACGGTTGGCCATAGTACAGACCACAGCCTGGACGGTGAGTTGTGCGCATGGATGTGATGAAGACTGTCTTGTCTTTACTTTTAATCCATTGTTAAGAAATTGTCCATTAAAATTTGTGTCATGGCTTGTCACAATGTTTAAATATGAGGACCTCTTTTATAACCAAGTTGAAAAATTGAAATAACCGTAAGTATAATCTTTTATTTGTTTTATCTTAAGAAAAAGTTCTTCTAACCCTGCTTTTGGGGTAAAATTCTTAATTATAGGATTGGATGCTGATGGTGATGGTGACAAAAATCACGAGAATGCAGCACTATCAGATTTACAGGAGTCAGACCAAACAGCTATGAACACTTCAGCCGTGGGTCACAAAGAATATGAATCTCTGCCTGAAAATAGTGAAACAGGTAAAACTATTTTATGGACTAATTTTCATATAGAGTATGCATCTTTTTATGCTGCTTTTTAAAATTTCAGCTTGTTAAACCCCTCCCTAAACAATATACTTGTATTCCTTTTCTCTGTTAACATTTTTTTTTTAATTGACATAATGTTGGTTTTCAGTGGTAAAGTGACGTATAATGGTTTACATTGTATTTTGGAAGTATAGGAGTTCCCCTTCTGGTGATTTTACCACAATGCTGCCACCACCAAAGCACCCGTAGCCCATCACCACAGTGCATTGTGAATTTTCCCTACTTTGCACTCTACTCACTCCGTTCTCACCGCCATCTGAATATCTCAGTTCTATAGTCTGCTTTCAAGGGCTGTATTTTGGGTTTGGCTTTATCTTACTGTTTGTCTGGTTTCTCTGTATTCCACATATAAATGACACCATCTGGTATTTGTCTTTCTCCTTCTTTTAGCATGTTGCCACAAAGAACATGAGTTTGTTTTTTAATCATTGAGTAGTATTCCATTGAGTATATGTATCACATCTTCTTGATCCACTCATCTGTTTGGGGGCACTTAGGTTGTTTCCATGGTTTGGCTATTGTAAACAGTGCTCCAGTAAACACGGGAAGCAAGTTTCCCTTTGAATTAGTGTATTTGTGTTCTTCAGGTAGCTAAATAGGGGTGGGATTACTGGGGTCATATGGTAGATCCATTTTTAATGAGAAACCTCCACACTGTTTACCATAGGGGCAGATAAGTCTACCTTCCCACAGCGGTGTAAAAGGGTTCCTTTTTCTCCACACCGTTGCCAGCATTTACTCTTTCTAATAAGGGCCATTCTCAGAGGTGGTATCCCATTGTGGTTTTCATTTACTTTTCCCTGACAATAGGGATGATGAGCATTTTTTCATGTGCTTGTTGACCATCTGTATATTTTCTACAGAGAACTGCCTATTTAGCTCTTTTGCCCATTTTTTGATTGGGTTATTTTCTTGGTGAGTTGTATGAGGCCTTTGTAGGTCTTAGATATCAGCCCCTTGCCAGGTGTATAGTGTGCAAATATTTTCTCCCATTCAGTTGGGTGTCTTTTTGTCTTACTTAGAGTATTTTTCACTGTGCAGAAGCTTTTTAGTTTGACGTAGTCCCAGTTGTTTATGTTCTCTTTTGTTTTCCTTGCCATTGGTGATTAAGACATCACTGAATCTGATGTCATGGAGTGTTTGGCCTGTGTTTTCTATTATGTATTTTATGGTTTCAGGCCTCTAGGTCCAAGTCTTTTATCAATTTTGAGTTGATTTTTATGTATGGTGTGAGATAGTAGTCTCGTTTCATTCTTTTGCTGTGACTGTCCACTGTCCCAACATGAAATAGTAGCGTGCTCAAATATCTGAAAAGTTCAAAAGCAAAATAAACTGGTTTGTATTAGAGATATTTTAAAGCTCTTTTCAGAAAAGTACAAGTGCAAGAAGAGAACGGGTCTCTTTTGGAAGCCAGGATGGGGTTGACACAGACATGCTTGTTGGTGATGGGACACCAATGTTCACTGTTTATTTTCTTTCTGCTTTAGCATAAAAGACCAGTCAGTTTTTTAAAACTCCACTAAATCTAAGGGATAGGTCACTCTGTCATTATTAATAGTCAGCTGGGGCAGCTGGAGTGGCAGAAATAGCTCCCTTGATTTGGCTAAGAGCTGATGTACTTGTTGTTTCCCAGGTGATCTAAAGACACATTTGAATTAGAGTTGTCCTGTGAATGAGACAGTGTACCCTCTCTGTTTTTACAGTCTCATTACTGGATATCCTCATACATAGGAGAGGTGTACCATAAATAATATATTTGGTATTAAATATTTTCCTCTTTAAAGGTGATACCCATAAAGACAATGATGATTTGCTAGCACTGTTCTTAAATGCCTCCACTCATAACCATATTCACTGTGACTTATCTTGTGTGCCATCCTTCCCTCCTTATTCTGCCAGTGTCACTCGCACCATCTAATTCCTTGCATCCAACTTCCTTCACAGTTACTCAGTAAACACCTCAATCTCCTTTAAATATCATTCTTTACCCTACTATGTACCTGTTGTTAACCATATAGATAACTATGGCTAAGCAAGAATTTTTAACAAAGCAATAATTTATAGCAATGTAAAACCATCTCGTTTTAAGTTCATGATCACAAAGTTTCAGCAGGTCCTCAGAATGACCCCATACTGCTGTTGCTAGTAAGGTTCAGTGAAATCATGCTTCTGGGCAACTATTTCACACCTCCTGTTTTCTCCTCAGATGCTAACACTCTTATTTTCATTGGGGTGGAAGTGGGGGAGTGGTATACAGTACTAGTGAAGCATAACTGATGTATAGTGGGCATCACATATTTAAAGTAAGCTTCAGCTTTTCTGTTTTTTCCCCTAGTTTAATGCACGGTATCCAGTGCATCAAGGAAATGATGTACTGATTCTTCCATGTCTTACTGATTTCTCTACCACATTTGATATTTATGCGCCTGTAAAACCATCACCACAGTCAAGATAATGAACATATCCATGACCACAAAATGTTTCCTGTGCTCTCCATCCTGTCCTTTCCTTGTCTTAGACAACCACTGATCTGGATTCTGTCACACTAGGTTAGGTTACCTTGCATTTTCTAGAATTTTCTGTCAATGGAGTTTTGTTTTACATGCATGCTTTTTATTAGGTTGGCATGGTGCCTGTCTTTTCAATTTGTGAGGGTTTTTGTGAGGAATAGATGTTGGAATTTGTTGGGCTTTTTCTCCATCTATGGCAGTGATTATTTTTTTAGAGAATGTTAAGAAAAATTGTATGGATTGATTTTTTCAAATGTTTAATCAGCCTTCCTTTCCTATGGTAGACCTCACTGTATTTTAATACATATTTGAAGTTTTATTGGGTTAAATTGACCAAAATTTTGCTTAGGATTTTTAAATCTCTTTTCATGAATGATAACGGTCTGTAGTTTTATTTTTGATGAAATCCCGCCTATTCAGTTGGTTTTTTTTTTTTAAGTATTATTTCTTTCTTAAAGATGCGAATACATAGTTTTCTTTGTGGGGAAGTTTTCAGCTACAGTTTAGTTTTCTTTTATATTAGATTACTCAGGTTGTCTGAGTAATTTGGTTAATTTTGTCTAAATTGTCAAAGATATTGCATGGAGTTACTGTAATACTTTATACTTTAGATATCTGTAGAATCTGTAGTCATGTCACATTCATTACTGGTTGGTAATAATTGTCTTCTCAGTCTTTTTCCTCCCCTTACTCTAATCGTTCTGAATAGAAATTATGTCAATTCTGTTAAACTTGTCAAAGAACCAGTATTTGGTGTCTATTGGTTTTTCTCAGTTCTTTTCCTGTTTCATTGGCTTTCTTCTGCTCTTTATTACACACTTCCTTCCTTATATTTATTTTGTTCTTGTTCTAGTGTCTTAAGATGGAAGCGGGGCTTAATGATTTTAGACTTTTTATTCTAATATAACCATTTGGATCTGTAAATTTCCTTCTAAATCCTGCATTAGTACAATCTCAGAATTTCTCAGATTTTGTGTTTTTGTTTTTATAGTCTTTAATCCATGGACAGGTTACAGGTATATTACGTAGTCGCCTAATATTTGGGTTTGTTTCAGATAGCTTTCTTTTATTGATTTTGTAATCTCATTGTGAACAAAGGGCATATTTTGTATGACCTGAATCTCCCTTTATTTTTTCAAAAGATTTATCTATTTATGCATACATGAACTGGGGTGTAGGCCAGAGGTGTGGGGTAGTGAGAAGATTCACCAGAGACAGTGGGGAGCAGAACAGGCAGATCAACTGAAATAGACTGCTGAGGGGAACATGGGTGAGTCTGGAGAAGGCCTGCTGCGCCATGTGGGAAGCTTCCTGGGCGGGGATTCAACTCGTGCTGCAGTGGCTCAGGATAGCTTCATAGTGCTGAGACTTAACCTGCTGTGCCACCAGGGAGGCCCCTTGAATCTCCCTTATATTAAGATTTGTACTCTGCCCCAGGTTATGGACCTTTTTGGTGATTGTCCCTTGTGTACAGAGGAGAGTGTGTACTTTGCTGTTATGTTTGTTGAAATATTCTATAAATACCAGTCAGGCTTAGTTTGGTGATAGTGTTGTTCAGGTATACTATAGTCTTTCTGGTTTCTTCCTACTTGCTCTATCAGTTATTGAGAGAAGTGTTAGCTTTTGGAATTGTCTACTTCTCTTTTAATTCTATCAGTTTTTGCCTTGTGTATTTTGGGGCTCTGTTTTAGAATTATGATCTCTTGATAAATCTGCTTTTGTTCATGAAATGATCTTTATCCCTGGGAATTTTCTTTGCTCTGAATTTACTTTGTTAGCTATTAATATAGTCACTTTGTTAGCATATTCAACTGTGTTAGCATATTATATCTTCTTTCATCCTTTCACTTTTAGCCTATATTTAATAAAGTACACTTATAGATAACAGTTGTCTTGCTTTTTCAAAATCAAGTCTTGCACTCCCTGCCTTTAATTCAGTGCTTAGAATATTAGCATTTACTATGGCAATTTATGTGGTTAGTTTGAGTCTATCATCTTACTGTGTGTTTTTAGAACACTGACCTACAAAAAAATGAAAAGATTGAACACAGAATTCCTATAGACCAAGCATCCAATTTCTCCTATTCTAACTTGTAATGTTCATATTGATATATTTTTGCCATAGTTACTGAACCAGTATTGGCACATTTTTACCTAGTGTCCTTTTTCTATCCCAGGATCCATCTAAGAGACTGCATTAAATGTAATCATTCATGTCTCCTTAGACCTTCTGGACTGTAACAGTTTCTTAGACTTCAATTTTTCATGACCTTGAGGGTTTTGAGGGATAATGGTCAGTTGTTTTGTAGGGCACTCTTTTATTAGATTTTGTTTTACGTTTGTTTGTTTTTTTAATCACAGTACTAATATTATGGCTTTGGGAGCAGAAAGACCACTGAGGGTCAAATACCATTCCCACCTTGTCATGCTAAAAGCATGTATTATCAAGCGGTGGACCTTAATCAGTTGGCTGAGTGTTTATCAAGGTTTCCATATTGTAAAGCTCCTCGTTTTCTTCCTCCTCCCATTTTGTACTTTTTGGAAGGAAGTTACTGTGCATAGCTCATACCTAACGAATATTCCCTTCAGGAGGGCGGAGACTCTGTGTAATTAATTTGGAATTCTTATGAGAGTTTATCTCTTCTCCTTTATTTCAACTATTATTACTGTGGTTGAATTACTTTATTCAACGATTAATTTATAACAGTATGAACTCAGGTGTTTTATACTTTGGGTTATAATTCAATACTACTTTTTGTTGCTCAAATATTCTATTGTTGGCTGCTGGAAGCTCTTCCAGTTGACTCCATTTTAAATGCCTCCATCAGTGTAGGGTTTTTATTTTGTGTTCTGTTAGTTTTGTTTCTCTCTGTTTCAGTCCTAGAATAAAAATCTTGCCAAGGAGTCCAGGTTTTTTTAATTGGAAATAATATCAAAATACCATTAATGAGAAAAAATAACATTTTTATAGTATCTATTTCTGGCACTCTTTTCCATTGTTTAGTTCCAGATTTTCTTCTGTATCCTTGTTTCCACCTATAGGACTTTGTTGAATGTTTCTTCTAATTCACACCTGCTTTGTTGTTAGCTTTTCTAGATATGCAGACATCTTTATTTCACAGTCACCTTTGCTCTGATCACCTCTATGATGTCGCGCAGTTCTTTTCACATGCATCATTTCCTGTGATAAATCTCATTCTGATCCATTTTGTGTAACACTTATGTTTTCTGGGGTTTATTTTACATAACTAGTTGGATCTGTGATTTACAATTTTTTTTCAGCAATCTTGGAAACATTTTGGCCATAATTTCTACAAATGCATTAAAGAAATTATGCATCATCCTAATGTCCTGTGTGTTTAATTCCTAGCCTTGATTCTTTGGCTTGTGACTTTCTCTTCTTTTGATTTTTTTTTTCTTTGTAAGTTTATTATTGTTTTAGTGTCTGTGTACTTATTGGCTACCTAGAAATTCTATTTGAATTGGGACAAGGCATTAAATAAGTTTAGACTTTTTTTGTTAAATGATTTATTTATTATGCATACAAGAGCTGGGTTGTAGGCCAGAGGTGTAGGGGTGTGTGTGTGTGCGCGCGCGCACGCACGCATAGAAGGGACAGGATTCACCAGAGACAGTGAGGAGCAGAATAGGCAGATTGACTGAAATACACTGCTGAGGGAAGCAGTGGGCAAAGCAGGAGATGTCTGCTGCGCCATATGGGTTAGTTCCCTGGCTGGGGATTGAACTCGTGCTCCAGTGGCTGCTGATAGCTTCATAGTGCTGAGACTTAACCCTTTGTGCTGCCAGGGAGGCCCTCAAGCTTAGTCTTATTTTTTTGTGAATAAAAAACACTGTTAAATTTTGCTGATCACAAATGCTACTCCTCAGGTTATTTTCAAAACTGTGTTGTTTTATTTGGGGAAGGGGAGTCTTTGTTTTTGCACATGCTTTTTTTTTTTTTTTTTTTTAGCAGTAAAATAAATTATTTTCCTATATTCTTCATATATAGATAGGCTAATAGGGATATTGAAAACATTAGAATTGTGCTATTGAATCATCTGCTTGATAAGTTTTAAATCATTTTGCCTGAGTTGATCATTATTTTTATACAGGAGGAAATGAGTCTCAATCAGAAAACCAGGAAGACCCTCGAGAAGTACTTAAAAAAACATTGGAATTCTGCTTATCTAGGTAAGGATGGTAGAGGATTTTCTCATATTTAATATCTGTGGTGTTACACATTGGTTATTACATACAAATTTGCCATTTTACATGTGAGTGTGAATCTGTTGATACTTATACATGTTAATACCAAATCTATGATATTGAGTAGTAATTATCTTTGACTTGTTAGAGAACAGTGTTCCTTACAGTGGTGCACGGATTTATCTTGCCAATCATTATCTGGGCTGCTTTTGGTAGTTAGGATTCCTATACTCTACCCCTTGCCCACTAATTAGACTCTGAGGTAGGACCTTAGGGTCAGCAATTTTAGAGACATTCTTTCATTTAGCATAGTAAAGTTTGGTGACAGATTTCCGATACTCTTTTCAAAATACTCCAAATACTGCAGGATCAATTCTTTTAATTTATAAAGCACTCAAACTTTTAATTTGCCTTTTTCTCTTGAATGATACTTTTTCTGTTAAAAAGATATCTTTGGAAGTTCAGATGGCAGAACCGGGCATATAAGAAGATGGGGTTGGGTTAAGTGAATTTTCTTTGAGTATGAAGATAATGAATTAGCTAGATGTAAAGTTTTCTGTTAGTATTGGTGGTTTTTCTCTGGACCTGCCTTAAGGCCCCACAGAGGTGTTTGCTGAGATTGTCCTCAGATTATAGAGCGGCTTGAGGATGAAGGTGAGGAGCCTTAGCTGAGCTTTCACCTCCAAATGTTCACAAATAAGAACACTGCATACACTGCATGATGACATACTTTACAAGGTGATGATGCTGTTTTAGAAGTCAGGAAACCTTGTCTGTGCCACTCACAACCCTTCTCTCTCTCTCTCTCTCTCTCTCTCCTGTGACGACATGTTCCACATCTATGAGATGGCTAATTGAGATGAGGAGAAAAGTGTTCTCCTTTGCAGATCAATGGCATTATTAGGCTTGACTACTGTCATCAGGCTGTTGCAGGACCAGAGTTTAGTTGTGTCTGTTTGTTGAGATGTTTTGAAGGCATTGTTTCTTTATGAAAACATGCTGGAAACAATCACGAAAGACTTCAATGCCAGGAAGTAGCTCATCTTCACCTAAACTGGTTGTCTCTGATTTACTTTGTGCCCCTGTGGATAATATTAACCCTTTACACGCGAGGCTTTTTTCGCGTGGGCTACCAGCCACTCGAGACGATTTCAGCTATATTAGGGAAGCGTTTTACAGGTACTTTGAAATCATGTAATACTCAAACGTATACAAATAATAAAATTTCACCAACTTATTTATTTTTACGTTGAATACAACAAAATCTGTTAAATATTACACTCTGTAATTAGTTTTTGTGTGATATTTAGTAAAACGATCCCCAAGATGCACCCTCGGTTTGTCAGGACACGTATCACAATGCTAAACTGAGATTAACTAATCTAAGTTAAGAATTGGCTAAGGATGCAGGCCGAGCCTGGTCCATGAAAGTAATCGCGATAAGAATATCTTATCACACATCAGAAATAAACATACTGACTTCCAAACTGCTCAGGCGCCCTAGCTGCGCCACTTGAGTGGAGCATTAAACCGCCGGGGGCCAGAGCGGCTCCCCTTGAGTGGACGCATTAAACTGCTAGGCACTGGAGCGGCGCCGCTCTAGTGCAAAGGGTTAATGGTGGTGTCCTCCCCTTTTACTCCTGGCTGCTGGAAGTGCTAAGTTAGTCTGATTCAGTTCTGAAGCTTCTCTAACAGGGATCCAGATAGAACAAGTATTCGGGTACCAGTCTTTGCTTGCTTTTGCATATTTTTCTTATTCTTATCTTCCTTCAACTGGATTTCCTTTTCTAAAAAAAACCAAAAATCTGTATTTTTAATAAGCTATTCAAGCATGTACTGGAACAAGGGTAAGCTCTGAGTACATTTAAAGAGATTCACCTACTTATTAATTTCGGTTGTAGAAAATAGACTATACTTTTGTTCTCTCTTCCTCTCCAAATATCTTTGAAAAAAATTTACCTAAGGTCAGAGAGATGACAACATATGGGGTCTAAACTCAGATTTAACTCTGAAGTGATAACCATGTCACACTTATACCTTTGGTGATGCTTTCTTTTAAGTAAGAATTGAGAAGAGATTGTCTTCTTTCTGCAGGGAGAACCTTGCTAGTGATATGTACCTGATATCGCAGATGGATAGTGATCAGTATGTGCCAATCACAACGGTAGCTAACCTGGACCACATCAAAAAGCTCAGTACCGACATGGACTTGATTGTTGAAGTGCTGAGATGTAAGTAAATAATACTTTGGCTGAATTATGTGACTTTAACTGCATTTTTTTCTCATCAGTGTGAATCTTCAGAACTATAGACATTCAGAGATCAGGTACTTGAGGGCAGATGGAGTCCTCTCTTTACCTTCTAGTTCTTTCTGACCAAGCCACCCTGTCATACAAAGCACCTGGAGTGTCAATCTCTGAAACTTCAGGCTCATCCCTAATGGTAGGTCAAGGAACGTGGAAAGGCTGATGGAGATATTAAAGCTATCAAATGATGGAAATAACAATAACTAATAGCATTTAGGATAAAGTAGAGTACATTTTAATTATTAGTATTCTAGCCATTAGAGGAATTTCTTTCAAATTTCACCTTCCTGCTACGGTTTTGGTGAAATATTATTGCTCTTTTCCTTACGAGGATATTGTGAATGAGAAGTTGTTTCTTGGGCATTTGGCAACATCAGAGGGAGGTTAAAACATCCTATCAGAAACCCGCAAGGATGCGGGAAATGTTGAGTGTTTAATGCTGTTATCTGCCATGTCACAAGTGCAGTTTGTAGCTATCCAGGTTTGCTTTGTAAATTGAAGCTTGTGCAGCCTAACCATTTTCTTTATTAAGAAAAGTACTACTTTACTTGAGGTATAGTTGATTTGATAAGCACGCTATTGAATCTTGAATAAGTTTCAGTGTATATGAAAACTTAGATATACATTGGTGAAACCATGACCAAGCAGGAGTAAGAACACACCCACCACTGCCCTCCTTCCTTGTACCCTTTGTAACAATTCCATCCCTCCATTCCCACCCAGAATTGCTTCGCAGGGGTTGATTTTATACTAAAAGTACAGTATATTTTTTATTTCTTTTTAAATGGGATTGTTTTTAATTATAAAAATTCACTTTTTATAATAGGGCTACCATACCAGGTGTATTATTTTTATAGTCTCCCTTGTCATTATTGCTCTATTGAACATCTCTGGTGGGCATCCTTCACAATGAGCAGGATGACTGCTCTTCCTAAATATTTATGATGACGGGGTATCATCTTGCCTAAATTAAAGTCTCATTTCTCTCATTACCATGACTTTTCTGTACTTAGACCTTGGCTTAGCTGCATGCCGCCAGTCTGTGGAGAGTTTCCCCTTGAGTGCAGTTTACTCAATAGTAGAAATAGACAAACATCTTACGTTAGAACTTAGTTGTGTCTTATATTCACAAACAAAAAAGTTCTCTAGTTTTCTTTTCCTTGGCAAGTGTGAACTTGAATGTAATTTATTGAAGCAGATAGTAAAGAAACTAGCAAAATAATACACAAAGTTTGATTTGTGAAAATTCTACCACCTTTTCTCAAGATACTCATGCTTTCCAGTGTCACTTTGGTTTTTGAATCCATTTAGAATAGAAACCTATTTTGTGTGTCAGTTGTGTCTGTGTTTGAGTAAGTCCAGAGATTTTCATGTAATTATATACACTTTACCTTGTTAGCAAGTCTTTGGTTGTTATTGGGAATCCCACCTTCATCTGTTAATTACTTTTTGTCACACCCCACTCAGAGTAACCTTACATCTGCAACTTGTTGCATCTTACAGATGATGAGGGTGTTTTAAAGTGTCCTCTGTTCTTATTTAAGTAACTCCTATGATGGAATTGTGTAAATCACATTTTTAGACTATTTTTTTGTATCATAGCACACATACTGTGCATGACACAGTGTATCGGATTGAAATACTGTTTTAATGTTAATATAATTGAAATTGTTAATTTAAAACCTACACAAAAATTGGGCACCAGAGTATGAATAAATGCATTATCACACAGTGAAAACTAGTGCAATTAAAATGAAGTAGGCCTGTAGTTTTCAAGAAGAATAAACTCAAAATGACATTATTGAATATAGAACTATTTAATGTAGGTACAAGATGACACCATTTATGTAAAGTTTGGGAATTTGTACAATAGAACTGAATGTCGTTGGCTTTGTTGTTGGTTTTTTTTTTTTAATGAGTTCAGAAGTACAGGGTAAAACTGTAAGAGCATGAATGGACTGAGATTCCTAATCCAGTGTAAATGTCAGGGGGAAGGAGGAAGAATAACCAAGGGAACACAGGCACAGATGTTACCGATGTAACCGGTGTTACGGATGTCTTTTATTTACTTTTTTTACGGCTTTATTGAAGTAGAATTTACATAACTTAAATTACACGGTTTAGGGCCTCCCTGGTGGCGCAGCAGTTGAGCGCTGCGCTGTGGAGCTGTCGGCAGCAGTGATCCGAGTTCGATGCTCAGCCGGGGAGAATCCCACATGGTGTGGCAGACCTCTCCTGCTCGCCCGCTGCTCCCCTCAGCAGTGTATTTCTGATCTGCCTGTTCTGCTCCCCACTCTGTCTCTGGTGAAGCCTCTCGCCGCCCCAAAGCTCTGGCCTGTACCCCAGCTTGTATTAAAAAAAAAAATTACATGGTTTAACGTACATTTATAGAATTTTGACATATTTTGACACCCATAGAAAACTATCACCATCAAGATAATGAATATATCCATTACCCCTCAAGAGTATCCTCTACCCCTGGAGCAACCATTCACATGCTTTTTTGTCACTTTAGAGTATTTTGTGTTTTAAAAAAAAATTTTTTAAAGATTTATTTATGCATACAAGAACTGAGGTGTAGACCAGAGATGTGGGGGGCAGTGGTGAGAGGATTCACCAGAGACAGTGGGGAGCAGAACAGGCAGATCTACTGAAATACACTGCTGAGGAGAGCAGTGGGTGAGACGAGAGGTCTGCTGCACCATGTGGGTCAGCTTCCTGTCTGGGGATCGAACTCGTGCTGCAGTGGCTGCAATAGCTTCATAATGCTGAGACTTAACCCCTTGTGCCACCAGGGAGGCCCCTTTTAGAAATTTTTAATGCATGGATTCAGTCTTGTAATAACTTTGGTCTGAGAGATGATAGCTGAGCCTTACCCAGCAGATGGATTTTTAGGTTACTGCTATAAATAGAGTAACTGTGAACATAATATGGAAGTCTCAGTGTAGTGCTTCTATGGTTCTTGGGTGAGTAACTGGTTGTGGAATATTCGGATGGTATGGTATGTTCATGAAACTTCTCACCTTTTTCCAAAGTGGCCATACCGTTTTAAGCAGGACCTCAACCTTCATTGATTGCCAACACTTACACTATCTAATTTAGGCTGTAGTGGGTATTTCATGGAGATTTAATTTATTTTCCTGATGCCTAATGACTGGCATCTTTCCATTTACTTATTTATGTTCCTTTTTCTTTTGCTGAAGTGTTGGTTTATATACCTCCCTGGCCTCTGCCAGTTTTTTATTAGTTTTCTTATAATGGATACTTGAGGGTGTGTGCGTGCGTGCGTGTGTGTGTGTGTGTGTGTGTGTGTGGTTGTGGTTTGAGGGTGTGTGTGTGTGTGTGTGGTTTGAGTATGTATTATCTGTATTCCAGACAAGTCCTTGTCATATATTTAGCTTGCAAATGTAATCTCTTAGTTTGTGACTTCTCTTTTCTTCTGCTAACAGTTTTTTTTATAGTTTTAGCTTTTATTTTATTTTTTTATATATTTTTTATTATTATTCATATCTTTTACATTATTGTGTATTCCCCGTAGGCTACCCACCACCGATTGATCCATGAACGATCACCATAGTCCCTTGAGCTCTTTTCTCCCTTGTTTTGAGCCCTTATCCTCCCGCACCCTTGCTGAATGTCTCTTTCTTATTTGATTCCTCTATATCCCTGTTATAAGTGAAGCTATTCAATATTTTTCTCTTTCTTTCTGGTTTATTTCGCTGAGCATGATCCCTTCTAGCTCCATCCATGTTGCTGTGAATTGCATGTGTTCATCTTTTTTGAATGCTGAATAGTATTCCATTGTGTGTATGTACCACATCTTCTTTATGCAGTCATCATTTTTGGGCATCTGGGTTGTTTTCATATCTTAGCTATTGTTAACAATGCTGCAATAAACATAGGGGTGCATGTATCATTTTGGATTAATGTTTTTGTGTTCTTTGGGTACATTCCCAGAAGTGGTATTACTGGGTCGTGTGGAAGCTCCATTTTTAGCAATTTGAGGAACCGCCATACAGCTTTCCACAGTGGTTGTACCAGTTTGCATTCCACCAGCAGTGTAGGAGAGTTGCTTTTTCTCCACATCCTCGCCAACATTTGTTGTTGCCTGTTTTTTTAATGTGTGCCATTCTCACTGGTGTGAGGTGTTATCATTGTGGTCTTTATTTGCATTTCCCTGATTAACATTTTTTCATATGCCTGTTGGCCACTTGCTCTTCTTTGAAGAAGTGTCTTTTAAGTTCTTCTGCCCTTTTTTGGACTGGATTTTTTGCTTTGTTTTTGTTGAGTCGTGCTAACAGTTTTTGAAAAGAGTTTTGAATTTTGTATATATAACAATTTAGTCATTTCCCCCCTCTTTTATGCACCTTGCTTTTGGTGTTCTACCAAAGAAAATCTGCTTAATCCAAAGATCTCCGAAGGTTTTCTTACACATTTTATATTTTAAGATTTTATATTTTTAGGTTTGTGATCCATTTTTAACTAATTTTTGTAAGTGATTCATGATGTGAATCTAAGTTTGCCTCTTCCCTGTCTGTGGATATAGAGCTGCATTCACCCCATTTATTGAAAAGACTTTCCTTTCTCCATTGCATTCACTGCACCATTTTCACTGTATTTGCACACGTGGGTTTATCTATGGACTATGTGTATGTCCTTAATCTACTTAATCTACTTGTTGGTTTTGACACCAGTACTGCAGTTTTTTCCAATTGGTGTTAGATTTCTGACTTGATTTTGGCTCTTGTAAATGTTTTACATTTCCATTTGAATTTTTGTCTACATTTCTGTTTTTCCAAAGGGCCTGTTGATATTTTTATTGGGATTGTATTGCATCCATAAATCAGTTTGGGGAGAAGTGACATGGTAACAATATACAATATTGAGTTTTCCCCATGAACTCAGAATCAACCTTTATTTCTCCCCGCCCCCGCCCCCGCCCCCGCCCCCGAAACCTTTTAAGCTTTTCTCTTGGCATTGTTTTCCAGTTTTCAATGTATAGGTCCTCCATATGTTATCAGATTGATAACCGTCATTTTGACTTAATTTTAGATGATTTTTAATTTTTGTATCCAGTTGTTTTGTGCTAGTGTGTAGAACTAGAACTCATTTTTGTGTTTTGATCTTGTATGCCAATATGTTGCTAAACTCATTCATTTTAATTTTTTTAAAAAAGATTTATTTATTTATGCATACAAGCTGGGGTGGGTCAGAAGTGTGTGGGAGTGAGGGGATTCACCAGAGACAGAGTGGGAAGCAGAAGAGGCGGATTGACTGAAATACACTGCTGAGGAAAGCAGCAGGGAGACAGGAGAGGTCTACTGCGCCATGTGGGTCAGCTCCCTGGCCGGGGATCAAACTCATGCCACAGTGGTTGGTGATAGCTTGATAGTACTGAGACTTTAACCCCTGTGCCACTGGGGAGGCCCCAGCCTCCTTGTTTTGACAGTGGAGTGTGGCTGTGTAAGTAACATCACTAAGGAAACATGGGAGAAAGATATGCAGGAGCTTCTTGTAGGGTAAAAATAGTAAGTCTTCATAAGACAGAAAACATTTTACTTCAGTGACTTGTAGAAAGGAAAAAACCTTAAGCTGAATTTTAATCTACTTATATTTGACCTATTACAACCTTTTTTTTCCATGATGCTGCATTTATTATAGCACTTTGCCCATTGTATATGCATTTCTTTAATAATACAGTGTAATACATTCCATTGAAGTATCTATTGGGTTTTCGGAAAAGTCATGATGCTAATATATGATATATAGATATATGATATATATGATATCATAGTAGCATATAAATAATTGGTTTATTTTAATATTTTATGTTTTACCATTCATTTTTTTGCCCTTTATAGCTTTACCTTTAGTCCAAGTGGATGAGAAGGGAGAAAAAGTAAGGCCAAATCAAAATCGCTGCATAGTGATACTACGTGAAATATCTGAATCCACCCCAGTAGAGGTAAGTTATTTCTCCTTTTAGGGGTACTTGGACTTTTTTTTATGTTTGGGCTTTCAAAATTTTTTTATTTTTGTGTTTTTCGAAGGTGTCTTTTAAAGAATAAATACGTAGAATAACACTTTTTTCCCTAGGACTTACACACACGCAACATATTTTTTATGGTAAATAGCTTTTCAAAACATTTTCATGACAAGGGACAGTATGAAGGTTCACTCCAAGCCAGTGTAAACTGTGTTTGATTAAGGATACTGTGCCAGCATTTGTATAGTTATAATAAGAGTAAAAAAATGCAAGCACATCTTTTTCTGTGTAAGTGGAGACTAGAGAGCAAAATTTGAGAACTGCTAAATTGCATAGTGATTTTAAGAACCATAGTACCTCACGTTTTTTCAGAGTAATGAAAAATAATCTATTGGTTCCTTGCTGTAAAACTTGTCTTGTCTAAATGCCTAAACCAAATGCCTGAAGTCACCACACGTAGTAAAACATGCTGATGGTGATGTCTTGCAGTAACAAAGAAAAACACTGATCAAAGCCGGTCTTGGTATCTCTCTGCTTTGGGACTCTCAGAGAACTCAGGAAGTTCCCCTGTCAGTTCCACGTCTTCCATGATTTAAATCTAGGTTACTAATACTACATACTTTTCCTACTACCTTTTCTGTAAATATATTAGTGAATATGAGGGTTTAGTAAGATGGCAAAATGTTGGAAAGGTAACTATTCCAACAATATCTAGGATAAGAAATTACATCATTCGTCTTGCTTTTCTTACTCAATTTGAAAACCTTTACCTTTGAAGGAGTTTAGACCATCTGTCTACATTGATATGTTTAATAATGTGATTGGGTTTAAGTTTAACCACCTTGCTATTTCTTTTTTCTTTGTCTCTTCAGTTCTTTTTCTTTCTCCCCTTCTCCCCTTTTTAGATTAAATGTGTATTTTTATCTCCCTTTTTCCTATTTTTCGGTGTATTAGATATACTTCTTTGTTTTACTGGTTGCTTTAGGGTTTATAGTTGATGGCTCTAATTTATAGTCTGCCTTTAATTAATACAATGCTACTCTTTTCACGTCATAAAAGTATGCTTCCATTTTACCACATCCAGCTTTTATGTCATACATTTTAATTCTACAAAAGCATAAACTCCAAACCGTTTTATTGTTATGCTTGCTTTAAAAAAGTCAGCTTTTTTAAAAAGTTATTAAAAATAAAAGTATTTTCTATTTATCCAGTATTTACCAATTACAGTGGTTTTTATTCCTTTGTCTAGATCTCGATTTTCATTTGGTGGCATTTCTACCTCAATATTACTTTTGGTATAGGTCTGCTGGCAATAAATCTTTTTTATGTTTGAGAAAATCATTGTGAAAAATATTTTTGCTGGCTATAGAATTCTCTCCTGGCAGGAGTTTTCTCTCTTTTCATCTTTATTTTGAAGATTTCGTTCTGTGTTCCAGTGTGCATAGTTTCTGAGGATTAATCGCTGTTATCTTCATTCCTCTGTATGTAACAGGTCTTAAGCTTTTTCTTGCTACTTTGAAGATTTTTATCCCTGGTTTTATGCAATTTGATTGCATTCTGCCTTGATGTTTTCAACTTTCTTGTATTTGGTGTTCACTTGGCCATGATTTCTTAAAATATTCTTTGTCTTCTCCCTTCTGAAATGTGTAACTAGTTGTTAATCTTTTTTAGTGTATTTTTCATTTCCTATAGTCTTTCCAATTTGGTTCTTCTTTTTTTTTTAATCTCCTTTGTCTATTTCACATGCTCAGTTACTCTCTTTTGAACATAGAATATATTATCCAGTAACTTTTAATGCCCTTGTCTACTAATTCTATCATCACTATTGTTTCTGGCTCTAAGTCCATTTTTTTTTTTTTCATTATAGGTTCTATTTTTCTGTTCTTTTTTCTATGCCTGGTAAACTTTGAATGCATGCCATGCATTTTAGATTTTACTATTTTAGAAACAGAATTCCTTTGTATTCCTTTGTATTCCTTCCTATAATATTCTAGAGCTTTGTTGTGAGATTCAGTTAAGTGAACTTGGGACCAGTGTGGTCCCTAAGGAGTATTTGCTGGTGGAAGTAGAGCCACCTTTACAATACACTTTTCTTAGTGCTGAGGCAGGACTCTTGTGAGTGCTGTCCTGGAAGTCCTGTGAATCCAGAGCATTCCTACCCTGACTGGTGGGAAGACACACAGCCCATTCTGCTGAGCTCTGGGTGTTCCATTTATCATTTTGGGTAGTTGTGTGCTGTTTGCTGAGCCTTTGGATTACCGCCTGAGAGTGCTAGAGTTGTTGGCTAGGCCCATGCTCATGTCCTGATGGCATGTGGCCTGGAAACTGCATCAACTGGGCAATTGTGAGCTCATCTGTATGTGTCCACTGTCTGAAATGATTATTTCAGATATTTTGTGTTTGTTCACATCATTTCATGGGAGAAGGATGATCTGATTAACCTTGGCCAGAAGCAAAAGTCAGCTATTTTCATATTAATTTGGCTTAATGGTATCTTGGGAGTAGGGACAACTATCAGTAAACAGTGTATCTATTTTTCTGTGGCATTGGAATCCTAATTCAGAAGCCATACTGAACTCAGCTGCTTTGAAAGAGAGGTTTACTAGGCATCAGTATATTGGGCTTTTCATTTAAGGATCTGTCCTTAAACTGCATCTGTTTGAATTTGGTGAAGAAAAAGGTAACGTAATTGACAATTAATTTCTTGACCTTTCTTTTTCTAGGAAGTAGAAGCACTATTTAAAGGTGATAATTTACCGAAATTTATAAACTGTGAATTTGCCTATAATGATAATTGGTTTATTACATTTGAAACAGAAGCTGATGCACAGCAGGTAAGCTCTTCCCCACTAATCATACCTCCATCCCATCCCACCCCTCCCCAGAAGTACAGAGTTTACCCCTAGTTAACAATTAGTACATAGCAGGACTAAATTTGGGCATCAAGATTACTGTCATTATGATGTTAAGTTTGAATATAAAGTGCAGAAGTAATCAAGTTTTAGAAACTTAAATAGGTGTGTTTGTATAGGCAGTTTTTACAACTGTGGAAAGTGTGTGATGTTACTGTCTAGGGATATTGTAAGACAAACAGCCTAGGAAATTGAGTTCTGTCTTTATATATGAACAAAGAAAGATTTTTTTTTAATATTTGGGAAATGTTTTGGGAAATTTGAACCTGGTCTTCATTATTGTGTGTGTCTGAGACACTTGAGAAGATACATAAAAGAGCTTTTTCAGAAAACAAAGAGTTAAGATAGTTTCCCTGCCCCTAATAATTCTACTTTGGGGGAGACAAGTTACCATTTGTAAAGAGATTCCAGTATAAGATTAAACGTTGAATAGCTGGAGTGTCATGGGATTCAAAAGAGTCAAAACAAAAATCTGAACTATGGGTTTTAATGGACGGGAAGGGAAATGAAGGACAGGAGGAACAGGACATGGGAGGCAGTATTGTGTACATGTGTGCACACACTTAAGCACACATGTGCATCAGGGGCAACTTTCATTTCCAGTTGGGAATGTGGCAGGATTAGGATAGACCAGATGGGTCAAAGTCTTCAGTGTTATATAGAGAAATTCAGATACAGTTTAGTGAAGAACAAGGAATTCCATAAAGAGTGGATTTTTTTTTTTGGAGCTATGTAATGCCAGTATCAAATTGGGGATATTACGTGGTACTTGGTATTCATTGTTTTCCCCTATGTCAGGATTTTTAGTGTGTGACCTCTGGGAGACATTTGTGGTTTCTGGTAATACTTACAAAATTGTACACAGATGTTTTTGTGAGAATTTGGGGTGAAGTATCTTTAGCACTTACCTGTTTTTTTTTAAGTCATCCATGACTACTGTAGATCATGCCCATCATATTTTAACTCATTTGAATTAACTGTCAGGACATCTTTATTTTTTTTTAAATAATAATTGATTTGTCATTGGTTTATGATACTATATAAAAGTCAAGAGTGTAGCTTCATATCTTGATAAATATATATACCATACTACACCCACTGTCAGTCAGTCCACCTTGTCTGTAAGATTAACACAATGGTATTTTGAATGACTTTGCTTTTAGGCTTACAAATATCTGCGAGAAGAAGTCAAAACTTTTCAAGGAAAGCCAATTAAGGTAAGCAGTTGCATTAGTTATACTTTCCTCATTTTCAATTCAATGTTCTTAAATATTCTAATAGAAACTTATATTTTTTCAAATAGGCACGGATAAAAGCAAAGGCAATAGCTATAAACACATTTTTGCCAAAGAATGGATTTAGACCTCTGGACATGAGCCTTTACACACAACAGCGCTACACAGCGTCGTTCTATTTACCTCCAGTGTACAGTCCCCAGCAGCAGTTCCCTCTCTACAGCCTCATTGCCCCCCAGGCATGGTCAGCAACACACAGCTATCTTGATCCACCCCTGGTGAGTTTGGTCTGTATTTGGAGCTTATGTTACAGAATGCTATTTTGTAGACAATGTAAAGATACATGAAAAGATGAACATCTTCATCTAATATGGATAAACACATAAGCAATTTGCCATAGGAATATAGACTTTCAGGTTCTGTAGTGGGTTTTACATTTAATTGGGGCGTAAAAATGGAATTATATACATTTTAAAAACTTTGAAATACTATAACCTCAATTCTTTGCCCCTTTTTACCTTCTTTCCTTTTTATCAGGTCTTAACCTATGTAACCCCTAGTAAAATACAAAATGTGGTATAACTGGCATACTTAAGCATAAAGGGAAATGTAAGGGGAGATGTTTTTAAGGAGGAAGAGGTGTTTTAACAGGCTTTTAGCAGTCAAGTTCAAGTGGAAGACAAGCTGTCTTATACACTTGATTTTTCAAAGCAGCCCTAGAGTCAGTTGGTATGATTAACATTTGCAGATTTTGGCCTATGTTAATGCCTATGGTTGGAATTCATAAATTTGTAATCATCACTTTTCTCCAACTATACTGCTATAGATGTTAGAAAAGATCATATGGAGTCTGGTTGGGTATTGGCATGAGTGATGGGGTGGATGTGAGAGAATCGGGGCTGATGTGCATTTTGATAAAGGAGAAATGGTCAGTAGCCTCCCACTTGGGAGCGTAGGGATGATTGATGGACTGGTAGTTTACACGAATTCGTAAAGCAGGTTCAGTTGGAACAAGAGATAAAAGGATGGAATATATGAAGCTTATGTCAGAAAGCAGGAATCTAGTCAATACCTTTGAAAGTATTTTTTTCCAGGATTTAGCTTGGAAGGGATGTTGGGAATAGACTATGCATGAGCTGTGTCCTGCTCAGGTTTATCCTGGGCAGTAAGGGAGTTGATCATGAGCTGGGCCAGTTACTACTGCTAGGGCAAAAAGAGGATGGGATTTGAAGGTGAGCTTGAGATGAGAGTTGACAAACTGGTGAGTGGTTGGTGCCTGTTCTGTACTATCCTATAAAGATATATCTCCATGAGAAACACACAGTCTGGAAGAGACAATTATTGTAGTCTGGGACATAGAATACCATGAAATGTGTAATTAGGGGTTCATCAGATTGTGTGGTCATCTGTGGTAAGCTGGTTAGAAGGAGGCACAGGGAAAGAGTGGCATTGCAGAAGTAGCTGATGATAAGGGGTGGTGATACAGTATTTCTAAACTAAAGCCTAGGAAAAGGCAGGGAATTGGGATGATGAAATGGATGAGTCCCATCAGGGAAACCTGAACAGATTATTAAGTCTGTCCTGAGGCAAGTGGAGTGCATCTGTGGCTTATGGGAAGTGATAAGGACAGATGGGAAAGAGACCGGATAGAGCCTCACTGGCCCAGAATCCTGCAGAAGTCTAAAACCACTGCAATAAAAGAATGTTTAGCAGACAAATGCTAAAATTCAGATTGCTTCTGTGTCTTCTGAGTGAATCCTAATGGTGAGAAAATGCACTACTTCTTGAAAATTATCTACTACGTTCTGTAAAAGTGTACCAGTAGCTATATAGTTAATGTATCATAAAACAACTTTTAAAAGGAAATGGAGCCCACAATCTCTTGTATTGAATGATTTCTCCAGTGGAAGATAATCATTGGATTTGTGCTGTTTAGTTCTTAAATTAAGTAGCTCTTTTAATTTCTTTAATCATGTCAATTTCTTTCCAGAGCGGGGTCCTTTGAGATCCTGGGTCAGTTACCTGGCCTTGACATTCTGTTTTTTAATGTTCACATAGCCACCTAGGATGGTTCTTCTGATCCTGATGTGGGTGGATGTTTGATGGGCTTCTGCTTGCTCTACTGCATCATTCTGAGCAGAAATGAAGAAACAGTACCTATTAATTGTTAGCAGTTTATGTTCAGTTATTGTGTCAGCAACCAATTTATTTTTAAACTCTTGAGTAAAATTATTCAACTACCAGAATACAGAATGTGAAAGTACATATGTGAAATTATTTATCTCAATTGGTCTTGATTTATAATCTTCTGAATCTAGTTGTGATGTGATATATTTTTAAATAGTCTGATTCTTATAGACTATTTAGATTTTTCTCAAATAGCAAATTGGGGATTCATACAATTTTAAGTGCATTTTTCTCCCCAAATGTTTCCCTCTTGTTACTTTTTCTTTTTTTAAATCAGGGAATCATCTTATGTGGGTCCTAAGTATCTCTAATCTTCTAGTTGGTTTTAGTTAAAAGGAATTACTGCTTTTTGTCTTTTTTTTTTCTTTTTAAATAAATAGAGCCACATGTAGAAATAGATATCTGTCAATTGAGTGAATACTTGGTGGTGGGGGGGTGGACTTGGCAAGCACTGAGGGAACCCACTAAGGAATGTCACTTAACAAAGTGTTTAAAACCTTGTGTCCACAAGAAGATGGAAGGCATCCCTTGTTCATGGATTGGAAGGATTAACATTATCAAAATGGCAATCCTACCAAAAGCAATTTACAGATTTAATGCTATCCCAATAAAAATCTCAACGACATTCTTCAAAGAAATAGATCGACCACTGATGAAATTCATATGGAACCACAAAAAACCTCGCATAGCTAAAGCCCTACTAACTAAAAAGAAAGAAAACGAAGGAATGTCACTCCCTGATTTCAAATTATACCTCAGAGCCATAATAATTAAGACAGCATGGTACTGGAACAAAACAGACAGAAAGACCAATGGAACGGAATAGAATACCCAGAATTAAAGCCACATATCTATGAACAGCTAATCTTTGACAAAGGAGCAAAGAAAATGCAGTGGAACAAGGACAGTCTATTCAATAAATGGTGCTGGGAAAACTGGACAGCCACATGCAAAAAAATGAAGCTAGACTACTACCTCACACCCTGCACAAAAGTTAACTCAAAATGGATAAAAGACCTGGATGTAAGACCTGAAACCATACAATGTATAGAAGAAAATATAGGCAAAACTCTACACAACATACATCTCAGCAAAATCTTGAAAGACTCATCCCTCAAAGCGAAGGAAGTGAAAGACAAGATAAACAGATGGGATTACATCAAAATAAAAAGCTTCTGTACAGCAAAAGAGACATTAACCAATACTAAAAGACACCCTAACAACTGGGAAAAGATTTTTGCACACAATACATCTGATAAAGGACTGATAACAAAAATTTACAAGGAACTCACACAACTCAACAAAAACAAAGCCAACAACCCAGTCAAAAAATGGGCAGAAGAGCTCAAAAGGTACTTCTCCAAAGAAGAAAAGCAAATGACCAACAGACACATGAAAAAATGCTCAACATCACTTATAATCAAGGAAATGCAAATCAAAACCACTATGAGATACCACCTCACACCTGTGAGGATGGCACACATTAAAAATACAAGCAACAACAAATGCTGGAAAGGATGTGGAGAAAAAGGAACTCTTCTGCACTGCTGGTAGGAATGTGAACTGGTCCAACCACTATGGAAAGCTGTATGGCGATTCCTCAAACTGATAAACATGGAGCTCCCATACGACCCAGCAATACCCCTTTTGGGAATTTACCCAAAGGACACAAAAACACTAATCCGAAAGGATACATGCACCCGTATGTTCATTGCGACACTATTCACAATAGCAAAGGTATGGAAGCAACCCAGATGTCCAAAAATAGATGACTGGATCCAGAAGATGTGGTACATATACACCATGGAATACTATTCAGCATGGAAAGAAGATAAACACATGCAATTTGCAGCGACATGGATGGAATTAGAGGGAATCATACTCAGTGAAATAAGCCAGAAAGAAAAAGAAAAATATCAAATGGTTTCACTTATAACAGGACTGTAGGGAAGCCGGGTGGGAGAGAGACACTCAGCAGTGGGGGAGGCGGAGGAGGGGAAAAAAGAAAAAAAAAAAAACACCTTGTGTCCAGAAGCCTGGAGTGATCATGCTCTTCATATTTTATATGTCTAGATTTTTAAATTAGTTTTAATTTTAATTTTTTAAAGCTCTGTACTTATCCTTCTTAACTTTTTAAGATTGTAATTATGATTATTATATCTTTTAAGGGCGCTATGGCCCGTTTAAATGTTCTTCTAATTATGTCAGTGTCTTTATGTGAAATTTATATCACCTGACGTTGTGACTTAGGGAGTAAGTCATCTAGAAAAATCCTGATGCTCAGAGCAAGACTTGCATAGGGGTAAAGGTCTTAACATTTTTTAAATGACATATTCAAGGTGATGATTATGATAGATATATAGTTGTTCCTAAGATTGAGAATTTTGACATTTTGTTAATGTCATTGGAATAAGAAATATTCTGACATTTTGCTAGACACAGAGGTGCTATTACTGGTATCACTGAGTTGAGCATTTGGACTCTAACATAGATGTGTGGGCGTTATAACCTGTGCACAAGCCCATGGGTCCTGAGCAGGCTTTGCCTTCTCAGTTCAGTTACACATGTATAAATGGCTTGCTCATGGAACTGTCTTGAGGAACCACCTAGATGGTACAGGAAAGGTCTCAGCTCTTACCTGGCTCACTGAATATGGCCATTAGAAGTCAGCGCACATAGTGCTCTTCTGCCTGCAGATATGTTAAGTATACAATGGAGCAATCTCCCTGACAAGTCAAGAAATGACCCAGGTCACCATAAGATGCAATGTTGACCGACTTAGAGTCTGTTTATGGTTTGTTGACTTGCTTGTTTTTAATGAATCTAGGTAACTCCATTTCCAAATACTGGCTTTATAAATGGATTTACATCTCCAACCTTCAAACCTGCAGCATCTCCTCTCACTTCACTCAGACAGTACCCGCCTAGAAGCAGGTAAGCTCTCTGAGAGATTAAAATACTGTTGCTTTTTCAGAATTTGTAATAAGAGATTACTGCAAAATTGTGTATTTTAAAGGCAAAACAAAAACATATTTAAACCTTGGTAATTCTAACCTTATACGCGAGTCACATTTACTAAGTAATGAGAGTGCTTCTGACTATTCCTAATGACTTATTTGACCTTATGTTCATCAAAGACAAAACCACTTAAAGCACAGACTTAGATTCTGTGAAGAGTCAATAATAAAATGTGCAGTAGCGCCCATATGTAAAGGAGAGAATCTCAGAGAAAGGCTCTTGGGGCCGTGTGCACCTGTGTGTGCCTGCTTGTGATGTGGACCTGGGCTACAGTGGAGCAAATCATTGACACTTTACTTACAGATTTACATTATCAGGCATACTATGCTTTAGCTGGTCTAAAAGACAGTTTTTATATTTTTCTAACTAGAAAGCAGATTTCAGCTCAGACATTCCTGTAGTAGCATGCTCATTTTGTAATGCTGGGATAGTTTTGTAACTGAGCATATCCCAACGTTGTGTTCACAGGAACCCTAGTAAATCTCATCTGCGCCATGCCATCCCCAGCACAGAGAGAGGGCCTGGGCTCTTAGAAAGTCCTTCCATATTTAACTTCACTGCGGATCGGTTAATTAACGGTGTCCGGAGCCCACAAACCAGGCAGACAGGTCAAACTAGAACCCGAATACAGAACCCTCCCACCTACGCCAAGAGAGATGTGGGGCCCGGGCGTGTGGAGCCGACCAGTCTCGAGTCCTCTCCTGGTTTAGGCAGAGGAAGGTGAGTGATTCAAAGTTGTTGTTGAGCGGTACTTTGTACCCATCATAAACTAGTAATGTTTCCAAAATCATTAATTTAGCTATGTTTTATGATCATTTTTAAAAACAAATCACAAAAAATCAAATTAAAATCTATAAACAAAAGTTTTTATATAATTACTGAGAGAGGGATTACTTTTAGGACAGAGATGAAACTGGTTTCATCTTTTTTTGTGTGATAGAAAGTGATTCACTGTGAAAAGAGCTGTGGATGGAAGGAGCCATATTAAGTCACAGCCATGATTTGTGGACGGCTTGAAACTTGACCTCCTGTTAGTCTGTGGCCTTCTGTCTTCTCCTCTCCCACTAACACAGAGGCCTCTGGTGCCCAGCCAGAATGTCACACAGCAGCAGATAATGAGTCTAAGTTCCATCCCCACCAAATGTATTTATAGATACTAGCTGTGATTGTGAAGTTGCACCTGTTGGCCACGTTAAAGGGGAGCTTTCACCCATTTCCACCTTAGGCAAGCAGTCAAGCACTCTGGCTCTCTCCGTGTGTGTTTTATTACCTTGGGTCAAGACATTAGGCTGGTCCACTTCTTCCCACATTTCCTTTGGTGTACCTTGCTGCTTTCTTGCCTCCTGACACCTCCAATAGAAGGACAAGATCAGAAAAGATGGCAGTGACTCACAGCTTTTCATTCAGTCAAGCATCCTGCAAGCGTTGACAGATTGAAGCTGCCTTTATCCAGCCCCTCTCTCATTGCTTAGTTTTCTATGGGCTATGGGGGAAGGAAATCCACATTGACAGACGACTAGCCATTTTCTTTTTAATTGGAAAAATGCCTAAGCATTTTCATTTTAACCTACTTTGAAAAATTCAAATGCTGTTATTTCTATGTGACCCATGCCAAGTACACGGCATAGTATCTGACTTACAGAAGCTCCTCCTCCTCCCTGGCATGTATCTGGGGAGTATAAGGGCTCCCTCGTGTTTGTGCTGTTAAATCCCTACAGTTAGGCATAACTGAAGGTGACACTCTGCAACAGAACTGACATGGTGTGCTGCATGTCACCAGGAAATTTGTTGTAAACTTGGTATTGGAGAACTTGGTATTGGAAAAGTCAAGAGAGTCAAAGTATAGACACACAGGACTGGGGTACAGTGGGGAGAGTTTGGATATTAGATCAAAAGACTTGGAGTGGAGCCTGTGGAACTTCAGACAGGCTCTTAGGAAGGGCCACCAGCCACACTAAGGTGGTGCCTGGGGCTCTTGTCGATGCTTGTGGACGGGACAGCAAGGGCAAGTTCCTGGGCCCGTCCCCAGCTGCCTGCCCTCATGTACCTCTAGCATTCCTTACTGGGAGAAGCTGTGTAAGAAGTGTCCTGGCAGCAGAAAGATGGCCTACAGAAGGTCTTCCTCGGCATTCCCGCATGGCCTCTGGCCGCACATCCATCTTCCCACAGTGTGCAAATCTGCAGTGGCAACAGTAGTGAGTCAATACTTTAGACTAACAAATGGAGGGTACCGCCATTCCCCACAAGGAAGCCATCCATACTGTCATCTAAAAAATCTGTGACCTGAGGACCATGACCACAGTAGAACATCAGGAGGAAAGCATTAGCGTGGCCAGTACACACGGTAAGGAGAGAAAGTGACCTTGACACTTGGCTCTCCTCTGTCTCCAGATCAGGAGTTGGTGCTTAGAGCTCTTCAGCTGGTGGGTGATCCAGACTGTCCTTCCTGAAAGACCTAAATCCACAGTGGTTGGACCCCCAACAGCAACCTGCCTCTCCCCCTCATATCCCCCGCTTCCTGCCCCTTCCCTGGGTGTTTTGTTTTCTGCGAACCCTTGGTCATTAAGCAGTACAAGGCACTTCAGGGAATCCCTGAAGCCAGATATGGCTTTCCTATCCCTGTGTAGCAGCTTCACAGGGCAGCCACCAGTCAGGTTCAGTGGGACTAGGAACCCAGCAGAATACCATCTCAGTCATGTCGCCTGGTGGGAGTGTTCTGCCTTGGGGGACAAAGACAGCCAAACCATCAGAACTCAGAGTTGTACACATAAGAGGCAAAAATGGTTCTGGTGGAATGTTGGGTATATTAGGGACGTGTCCCTTCCAATTCTGCTGTGTGGTGCTTGTCATTGCATGCTGCTGTGGTCCCTGCTACTGCCAGATGCAAAGCATGCTACCTCTGGTCAGTTAGGGTTATCCTTTGAGGGCCTTGCTGGCCCCTGAGTCTTTGCCCAACCAGTGTACTCCTTGAGGATGTGACATACACCATTTTTGCTGTGGGGTGGGTATCTTTGTCTAGCGAGCCTTGCACAGGCACATGGAATCCTTTGAGGGGGTCCCATGGATTGTGGTAGACAGATCCATGCTGCATGTGTGCCTTCTGGGTGGGCAGAACCATTGCCACCTCTGGCTGCTAGGTACCTGCTACCCTGGTCACTTGTGACAAACCAGGGTAGCCTCATTGCTCTCCTATTGCACATTTGCAGTGATGGGGAGGAGGCTAGATGTCCCCTCTTTCCCCTTCTTGAGGGTCTCTTCTGGAGTAGATGGCTTTGGGTTAGCAGTCGAAGCACAAGTCTGCATGCTATCCATCCATGAGACTCCTCCTGAGGTCTTCTTGTCAGCAGACATTGAGTGCTGGTTTGTGGATCTCCTCCAGCCAGCCACCCATTCCCCTACGTGAGAACCTATGTGCATCCACACTCCAGCCATTTCTGTCATAGATACGGGGCAGCAGATATGTTGCTTGAAATTCTGCCTTCTAGCTTATGGAGACATTCCTGACTAGGATGTGATGTCGGGGCAGGGGGCATGCTGCAATGCCTTCATAATTTAGGTCTTGGGGCTGCAGGGTTGGAGCCAGAGCACCAGGATCATGCGGAGTTGTTGCTAGCCTTTGTGCCCCTGTCTGTGGCTTCGTGCCTGTTGGTGATGGACAACTCTCATCTGTGGTTGTTAGTCTTCAGTCAGGCATGTAGTTTCTGCTAGGGGCTAGGTAACAGCTTGAACTATTTCTGGAATAGTTTCTACAAGAAAAGGTGTGACTTTGCTCCAAAATCCTGGAGGTTGGCACTGTGCTTATTCTAGAAGGGCTGGCCAGAGAATTCATAGAGTGCTCCTGCTTCTTATTGTTCTAGTTAATTAGGCCATCATAGGCAAGGCTGCTTTTAGTCTTTCTGGGAAGCAGTCAAGGTTATTTCTAAACTCCTTTCCAGTTTATATGATGCAAGACCCTCAAGTCTTTGCATTCAGGTGAAATGGCAAAGGGATCAGTAAGTAAAAATAAAATTAAAATTATTAATTTAAATGAATATTTGAATTATTAGACCACATAAACCCATCCTGGCAGTGAAAGTATCTTAGCATCCTCAGGGCCAATGTGAAGCCTCCTCTTCTTCCATGTATTTATGTAATTATGAGCTGCAATGCACAGCATGATGCTCCTGCCTGTGCTTTTGACTAATTGGTAGTATTCTAGAATGTTGTTCATGCAACTAACAGATAGGCATAGAAAGTGCTTGGGACTTAGAAACCCTTGTGTGGTGTCAATGTGACAAGCCAATGTCTAGGTGACACTGGCACTGAAGAGAGGACAATAGAGAATATAGGCATTTGGGTGCCTCATATTTTGATGATAAATCTAATCCTTTACCACTGTTTAACAGTTCACCTACGTAGTTCTGTATCAAATTTTACACATCTTGTCATCCAAGCTAAATGAATATTCAAATAGTCATATAAGAAAAAGTCTAAATAGCTACTTGTAAAATTCTTAAATGTTTTTTTCTTTTTGTTTGTCTGTGTCATCCCTTTTCTGCAAAGATTTTTGATCATTTCCCTTATTAAGGCTGATTTTTAAAATCAAAAGTTGTCTTTTGAAGATTGCAAAATAATAAAGACTGAATTAGTGGTTTGCTTTGAATATGTATGCTTAATGAAAAAATGTTTCAAGGGGGAAAAGTTAATAGTCTTTGCTTTCTTTTCTTCTAGGAAAAATTCCTTTGGTTATCGGAAGAAAAGGGAGGAGAAGTTTACAGTGAGTAGACAAAGCCTGTATTATTTCACATTTAAAGCTAATCGATACAAACATTTAGATCATTATGAGCTGACTGAAGAGTAACACATGAGAAGGATCTTTTTTTTTTTTAAGATTTATTTATTTATGCATACAAGCTGGGGTGTAGGCCAGAGGTGTGGGGTGGTCAAAGGATTCACCAGAGACAGAGTGGGAAGCAGAACAGTTAGATTGACTGAAATACACTGTTGAGGGGAGCAATGGGAGAGACAGGAGAGGTCTACCATGCCATGTGGGAAGTTCCCTGACCGGGGATCAAACTCGTGCTGCAGTGGCTCTAGATCGCTTCACAGTGTTGCAACTTAACCCATTGCACCACCAGGGAGGCCTGGAAGGATCTTTTAATGTGGTATCCATTAAGTGATAGTGAGAAACTAAGAAAAGAAGATGGTAGAGATTTCAGAAATGGATTGCTAGCTCATTTCCTGAGTGTTACTGCATGACTGGGACGTGTGCTGTAGAACAGGTGCGAGCAGCAGCACAGACTGCCTGCAGATGTCTAGGAGAGTGCTTTCTGCTTAAGTAACCTATCACATAACTTTAAATAACTGGGATCATAAGTTTTGACAAGCAGAGTAAATTTCCCCCTCATAGGAATTAGTTAAGCACTATTTTTCTGTGTATACATATTGTGGAAACAGTATCGCCTTCTGTAACTTACAGTAAGGACCAACCCAAAAATAAGTCATAAGTTTATGTACTTGGTAGGTGCATGGGACAGGGTCATGTTTGCATTGGTTAAATATTCCTCCTACAGATAATACTTCTACACTCGAAGCGGTGGGAGAGCATTTTGGGCAGAATTTTCTGAGTGTGTGAATATGGCGAAAGAGACTTAAATGTTTGGAGACAAAGACCTTGAGAAAATTCTTGGTCTAGTCCCCTGAGCCATTGAGTAGTAGCACTTTCTCATTACAAAAGATATATATTCATTTGAACTTAAAACACATAAATTAGTAAGATATAAACACAGTTCTACCTTAGTAGTTAGTTTAGATTTTCATTAGCCTTTTTGGGAAGACAGTTTATATCAGTTGAGTTCAGTTGGAATTAATTCCTGTAACATTTGGATTAACAGGACTAGTATCTGAATCTCTTCAGATACAGTTTTCTTTATAGGACTCATTCTCACTGGTCACTAGGTCCTGTTGCCTTTTTGTTACATGTGTTTTGTTTTCCTGATGCATGTGTTGATACGTGGGAACCGCTGAAAGCTGAGACACAAGACTCATTTATGTTTATTCAAAGACTGGACCTGTTTTCTTGGCTATTTTAGTGACTTCAGAAACTGTGTAAGCAGTAGGCCTGTCAAAGCCCATAGGACCAGGGCAGCATTCATCTCCGACAGCTGTTCAGATCCTAAAAATGTTCAGATGGATTTCAAAATTCAACCTCATTCTGATGGCTCTTTCATTTTGTAACTCTTTTTTTTAAAGATTTATTTATTTATGCATACAAGCTGGGGTACAGGCCATTGGTGTGGGGCGGCGAGAGGGTTCACTGGAGACAGTGGGGAGGGGAGCAGAATAGACAGATCGACAGAAATACACTGCTGAGGGGAGCAGTGGGCGAGGCAGGAGAGGTCTGCCTCACCATGTGGGAATCTCCCCGGCCGGGTGTCGAACTCATGTCGCTGCTGCCAACAGCTCCACAGCACAGTGCTTAACCACTGTGCCACCAGGAAGGCCCTCATTTTGTAACTCTTATCTGGGCGGTTGCCTGTCTCTTTTGTTACTACAGACTGATATTTAGTAGATTTTTGTGAAGTCTCTCATCCTAGAAATGATTATCTTTTAAAACGCTGGCTTACCTCAGAAACATGCAGATGTTTGAAATACAGCCTCTAAAGGTTGCTTTGATCTGAGTTTCAGACTTTTTGCTCTAAGCTTCAGGAAACTTCACTTTGCTAGATTATAAAAGGAGTGCAATGGGCAAGTGATAATAACACAGTCTGAGTTTTGAGTTTAACCCAGATTGAGCAAAGTTAGGTTACACTCAGCACCATCATCCAGGAGAGGAGCATCCAACAGTGTAACTCATGTCACTATAGGAGTGAGTTCTCCCTCAAGTGAGTTCTAACAGATATTCTTTAGATTCTACTTCTGTAAGGAATAATCTTCCTTTTGGTATAAATTTCTGGGAAATGTTAACCCTTTCAAGTTAAATGAACCCCATTAAAGCACTGTTTCCATTAGAGCAGCCCACCATTCCAACTACAAGTACCTGTGCTAGTCCTAAATATAAACCCATTTCCCCTTGCTGGTCTTTTTATCCTTCAACCAAGCAGCTGGATATGGTAAAATAATTTGTCTTGCTACCAAATTGGCTAGTAATTTTTCAGTAAAAATCTATCACTATTTCTCCTGATAACTGAGGTTTATAAATTACACTCAGATATGATTATGCCAGGTTTGCTTTAAGTGTTTCCACAAGTTAATATCCAGTTAATGGGAATTCCCCCCTGCTTCATATTTTTAATACAAATCTTTGTGAAACGTTTTTACCTAGTGTGTAGAGTTGAGAGAGTGGCATTTTGTTTGTTTTCACTGTGTGTCCTTTATAGCTTAGATTATAAACTGTGCTCTAATAATATAAAACTTGTCTGGAGATGAATATAGTCTAGACTCAGGCTGTTGTAATTTTTGTCTGAGGTTGGAGTTATTTTGCAATTTCTCTCTTGTTTGTAGATATCACTTTGCTGCTGTCAGCTGCATACCTGCATCCTACCTGGTTTGTTAGCTGAGTGGCCTGGGAACCAGGTCCTTGGTGGTCACAGAGGAGCCACTTATGAGAGTTTAGCTTTTAGCTCTGCTCTTGATGATTGAGCGCATGCCTAATAAATGACCTGTTCTGACTGTCTACGTTTGTGCAACTTTATGGGTGTTGTTCTCTTTCAGAGGAGTCAAACTCAGTCTCCAACACCACCAAAGCCTCCGTCCCCAAGCTTCGAGTTAGGGCTCTCCAACTTCCCCCCACTGCCTGGGGCTGCAGGCCATTTGAAGACAGAGGACTTGTTTGAAAACAGGCTGTCTAGCTTGCTAATAGGATCATCAAAAGAAAGGGTAAGATATGTATCACTAGCCCAATGGCTAACCCTTACTGAGTGCTGATTTTGTGAGGTGCTTTGCCTGGCTCTTAAGACACATTATTTTTTCATAATGCAGAAAAGGTTCAGAGAGGTCAAGTGACTTGCAGATGCTACACAGATTTGAGTTGGGGGTGGGGGGGAATCATATTGAACCTAGAACTGGACCTTCTTGGTTCTCTTCCTGCCTGCTGGGTTGAAGGTGGAAACCTCTTGTGTAGGTGCTGTACACCTGTGCACCTATGTGTACCTGCTGCACAGGTGCTTGCTTTCACCCCAAACCTCAGCTTGTATTTTTATTCTTGTTATTTATTGCCTTTATTTTTTTTTAAAAGATTTATTTTTGCATACAAGCTAGGGTGTAGGCCAGAGGTGTGGGGTGGTGAGAGGGATCACCAGAGACAGAGTGGGGAGCAGAATAGGCAGATCAACCGAAATACATTGCTGAGGGGGACAGCAGGCGAGGCAGGAGAGGTCTGCTGTGCTGTGTGGGAATCTCCCCGACTGGGCATCAAACTCGCGCAGCTGTAGACAGCGACAGCTGCACAGCGCTGCACTTAACCCATTGTGCCACCAGGGAGGCCCGCCTTTATTTTTAAAAGACAAAAAAAAAAAAAGAAAAGTCTGAAGTATGCCAGAAAAAGTACCATAATTTAATAATCTACATGAATTACAAAAAACCTGGTATAAATTTGCTATGATACTGGTGGTTTTTGGTGAACTCCTTAGTCTGCCAAACTAGTATTTTTTACTCATTTGTACTAGTTACAGTCCCAAGAATCAGCTTGAGCTACAGAAGTCAAAGGGTGTAAGTTCCCAGTGCTCTCTATGGGTTCTGCTGTAGTCAACTGGTTAAGGAAAGGTTTTTCCCGGCGCCAGGAGTCACATGCGTCAGCTCTGTGAATTTGTTCTTCGTAACTGTGCATCCCTGTACAATTTCTCAGCCTTGGCTATACACCATGATTTCCCCTGTGTTTTCTCATGGAAATACACCCACTACTACCTTATCCACTAACCCCAAAGCTAAGGAACCAGAGCTCTCTGTTTCTTAACGGGAAAGGCTCTGCCCCTTGGCTCCATCTAGATGAAACAGAGCCCCCCAAAAGTCCCTGTGACATCAAGACTTGCAGATTTATAAAGCCACGTATTTAGTCCTCTTTCTATTGGAACTTGACTACTGCTCCTGTTGTTAACCTTCAAGGTTGAGTGGATCCCAAGATTTATAGTAATGATCACATGTTAAATATGACCTGTCTCTGGGCTTTATTTTAACTCTTACAGCTAAGAACAATCATATCTGAGTTATAAGTGCCTTTCAGAATGACATTAGAGAATCAATACAGTTAAGAGATCATAGATTCTAGTCTTCAAACTGACCTTATTCTTCTTCCTTCTCTTTACCCCCAACCTTAGACAAGCAGAAGAGCAGAAAAAATAGCCTTCACCTCTCTCCCCACTTCAAAGTCACACTGTTGTTTTCACATTTTTAAGTTTCTGGGTATAATTTCTTTTAAAGAAAGAATTACTATTTTAAAAGTCTGAACTTGATTCCAGGGCCAAGTGAGGCTTTATGTTGTTGCTTCCCAGCAGAGCACCCACAAGAGCTTTCAGCACTAGAGTTCTAGAGCTAGCTGGGATTGACTTGACAGCTCATAGGTGTACTCCTGCCCTCACTGAGTTGGGCCTGGGTGTAGGGGGGTCCAGAGGAGACTGGATATGGGCACTCTTCAACTCCCCACTTTGTAGGAGCATGTCATAAGTTTCAGGGAGCTTTTACAAAAAGGAGGCATTTCCTGTTTCCGTATTTTCACCAATATAAATTCCTTCAGCTTGTGCAGGAAATGGTAAAGATTCTGGTGCTCAGGGAGGGCCTCGCAGTCCTGGTCACTGTCACCAGAGCACCATGCTAGCATTCTGTTCTGTTCACTTCCAAACTTATCTTTTTGTAAACTCTTTCCTTCCTATGCTTACAGACATTAACCTTTTAAGCCTCCTTTTAAAGTCTCCTTCCTTTTAAATTGTAACAGTGATACATCTACTTTTAGGATTGCAAATTCAGGTGGGAAAAAGTGTCTTCAGCACCTACATCTACCACAGTGCACACAAATATGTGTTGGGAAGGAGGTGTGTGTGCGTTTTCAGTTACAAGTTATATCGAATTGTGTTGGGAATGCTACTTTTAGCAGATAAAATGTAAGTGTTCATTATGTCTAGGATATGCTAGGCACTGAGGTGTCAGGAATAAATGTTTTTGATACCTATTCAATTGAGAAGACAAGTTGCAGATAATTGTACCCTGGAATGGTCAGATGTTTCCCACAGCAGAGGGCCAAGAGCCTCTGTAGGCAGAAGGACAGACTTGGATCTGTTTCCTCATGCTGTCAGTGGGCAGTTTTCTGACCTGTGTCCTTGGGTGGGGCCCAGTCATCCAACACTAAGCAGAAGTGACCCTCTTGGCTCCCAGGAGGATGATGGGCTATGTTTTTGGCAAACATGCTGGAGTTTCTATGCTTATATCAACCAAACATTATTGTCTTTGGTATGTTTAAGATTATGTGACAGGAAGATCTGAGCAGTGCTTCTCAGGCCAATTATAAACTGTCATCTGGTGGTTTTTAGAGCCTAAATGCGGATGCAGGAGCGAACACTATTCCCACAGTCACCCCTAGAGAGCCCTCAGTGCCGGCTTCCTGTGCTGTGTCAGCGACCTTCGAACGCTCCCCTTCCCCCATCCACTTACCGGAGTAAGTACCGCCTTCTGCTCTGGGTTCATATTGACTGGTTGGAGTTACTCATAGCATGGAAGATTCAAATATTGGGTGGCATTTTTACAGGGATCCCAAGGTGGTTGAGAAGCAAAGGGAAACCCCAAGTGTGGACAGACTTTCTACTACCGTAACGACAACTGCAAGTAAATCGGTGCAAGTGAATGGCGCTGCCACGGTACGTGTCCCCCAGCCTCTACCACCCACAGAGGTGCCAGGCAGAGGGACGACAGCTCCTCTGCATCAAATTATAGTCAGTAAAAATCTCATTTGCTAGGTTTGTGCAATTGTGTGCATTGTGTTTTCTCTGTAGAATACTTTGAATATTTGCTAATAATTTCCACTTCTCTGATTGTCTAATAACCACAACTGTAGAATCTTTTTATGTCATCTTCAGCTGATAGAGGTGCTGTTTTGAGTAGTAGTAAGATTCCAACTCTTTTAGAATTTATGGTCTTTCAGGATTTATGATCGCATGAGCATTTACTGTCAACACATGTCATGTGGGTGATAAAGAATTGAATGTTGTAGGGAGGATGGTGATAAAAGTGCGGTAGACACTATAGCAAGAGGGGGGCATTACATCACCCCCCAGCTCTGGAGGTACCCCAGGTCTGACTCCCTTCATCTTTCTTATCATGTGCTTCTGCAAATCAGTCTGTTTCATTCTGGTTTGTGTTGTTTGAGTGTCTGTCCTTTAGATTTGGGAGTTATACTCTTACTGTGCATTAGGTTGACTCCTTAGAGAAAAAAATTATAGGTCAGATTATTTTTAAGTTAATGGTTTATGGAAATGAAATATTATAAAACTTTTCTTCTCTACATCTTTAGCCGCCTTTGCTTCTTTCTACCTGAAAACCCCATGAACTTCATTTTACATTTTTAACTGTCATCACCTCTCTTGGATCACATTTCCAGCTCTCTGTACTTTGAAATATGTACAAACATTTTTAGATACTACTTTTAAATTTCATTTGTAAGCGATGACTCTGTACCCTCTTCCAAGCATTCCTGGAGTTTGAAGCCGTATGCAGTGAATGGTGTGTTTTGAAAGGAGTGTGGGTGTCTCCTCTTAGGCTTACGAGTTACCCAAGAATACTGAAAGTCCCATTTTTGGGAAGATTTTTATCTTTCTGTCTTAATACCTTTTCTAATTATACCCATTTTTTTTAAAAAGGTATTTCTAGAGTATCTTGGAGAGAAAGTTGTGCCATAGGGGAAACTAAATTGTTAAAACTTACAAACTTTTTAAATGTAAAAATATCCTGGAATGTGGAAATTTGGTTGCAGTTGAAATTATTTTACTTTGGCCTTAGTGAATCTTGTTTCCCATGCTGTCACTGGAGACATCATCTTATGCTTGTCACCCCAGAGTTGTGTTTGTTTCTCAGGAGCTTCGAAAACCCAGCTACGCGGAGATTTGTCAGAGGACGAGTAGAGAGCCTCCTTCATCCCCATTGCAACCCCAGAAAGAACAGAAGCCAAACACTGTTGGTTGTGGGAAGGAAGAAAAGAAGGTCGCCGAGAAAGAGCCCCTCACCCCCAAGTCCAACCCTGGCCCCCCTAGAGACCAGAGGAGGCCGCCAGGCCGCCGGCCCTCGCCCCCCGCCACAGGGAAGCGTTCACACAGAGAACAGAGTCCCCCTCCCAAGTCTCCCCAGTGAGAGTGTGGTCTGGGAGGGAGGTGAGGAGCTGAGGCCACCACAAGGCCGCTGCCCACTCGGTACCGAGAATGAGCCGCTGGTTAGGAGCTTACAGTGCAGACGGGGCCCATGAGAGGCCTGTAGTTATTTTTCTTCTATAAGTCGGATTTTCCCCCTCTTGAAAAAAATCTATTTTTCAGGATTTAATTAATATAAACCTTATTTTAGGTTGGTGCTTAACTGGAGGTGATGCATAAGTCTGATTTTTTTCAGGATAGAAAATGCATTTATCCTAACAAATTGATATTTTTTATTAAGCCTCCATGTGGCTATGAATGCAAGCTATATATTGTGAGTTTTTTCTAAATTAAGTGGAACTATGCTACTTCATTTTTTAAAAAAACTGGTTAGCAAGTGCATAACTCTAAAATGTCCAGATGGACACTGAGGGCTGATGACAGCGGGTTGGGGGTGGAATGTGGCCTGGAGAAGCAATGGTCAGATGGCACCACGCGCTGACATGGGAGCTACACTTTCACTCAGAATCCTTATTGGGATTCTAGCATTTGTTTCAAAAGTGTAGCCCATCTTTGATCTAGTGGGCAATATGAGCCAGCAGAGAGCACCCTAGAGAGACCTGAAACCTCGAGTTTGATGTACTGCAAGCAAGTAACCAGCTTCTCACTCCAGTTTCAAGTGGCTGTTATGTGATATGAATTCAAAGCACATTGTGAATAGAACCTAAATGAAACTAAACTTTGTTGCCCACTGACATGTTATGGCAGAATTGTGTCCTGATGCTGTCTTGCTCCCAAGCTGGCAGGGAGAGGAGGGAGCCTGCCCCAGCCCCCTCGTGACCCCCACACCGCCACAGCGCACACGGATCTCAGCGTTTTTAGCCGTGAGAGAAGGGTGTTTGTGGTGGAGGATAAAAGTTCCTGCTCTTACCTCCAAGACTAGGGTCTTGCTGATTCCCTCTGGGAGTGCTGCACTCTGAAGAAGTGTGCACTAAAGCTAGCAGTTTATGATAAAGTTAGATGTAAATTATTTTGTTTTAAAATTCCTAAATTTTTTTCTTTAAGTATTCTAAGCAGCAGACATTAAAGTAAGAATATTTCCTGCTAAATGTAACCATACAGTTTATTCCACAAAATGTTATTTAACGAGACTGGGGTTTTTTGTTTTGGTTTTTTTTTTGTTTTGTTTTGTTTTAAAATTATTTCCATCCAATATTTAAAGACTTGAATTTTATTTAAACTTGAAATGACTTTGCCTTAACTTTTGTATAAGACAGCTTAGAGTTCATGGAGCCCGGCCCCTGGGTTGGCACAAGTGGGTTACAGTTACTCAGTTAGGTGGGGTCTGCTGTCAGCTAGTTTTGCTGAGTCAGCATTCTGTAGTGCAGAGCTAGCAGTAGTGTTTGTAATATACCTTGAAGATCTTAAGCAGTTGATCTTTTTTCAGATTGTTGAAAAATCCTGTAAATGCAAATAGTCAATACTGTATTAAATATGTGCACTTGGGAGTGTGTGCTTTGCTTGTACAGTTGTAAATAATCAGAACATATTAAAAAGGTACCCTAAAGAGAAAAATCTGATAAAAATTATTGATATATTATAAATGTTGCTATTGAGCTGGATGTAGATAAACTAAATGTTGTGGTTTGAATATTATTTTAATTTGTTGAGGTTCTTTTTTTTTTCTCTTTTCCTCTTATACTGGTGTGTTGAACTGATTCTGCCTCTTTGCTGCTGCAAAAGGGAATAGAAAGTCTTATTAAAGCCTTCAGATGTTTTCATGCTCTTTTTAAAAGTATGTAAATATGTACTAATCATATCTAATGTGAAAGGTTTTTGAAGTATAATATAGAAAGCAGAAACTGGCAGGATCTTCAAGTGAAAGTTAAAAATAATCTACTACTTAAAATCATAAATAGCTAAGCATGATTTACCCTGCCAGAGGAAAACATGCCTTGTTGCATTTGACATTTCCTTCAGAGCAGTCGTCATTATTCAAATATCTAGAATACACACAGTGCTAATATTTTGCAAATGCCTGTAAAAGGAACATGGGAATTTATTTCTTTGTAATTGTCAGACTTTAAAAAATCAGAAATAATTGACCTCTTACACCCAAACTAATGAATACTGTGGAAAGAGTTGGCAAGGCAAGCCCTAAGTCCTAGGAATTCCTGAATGTTGCAGTCTTTGCTTAGAGGAGGGAGTGGGTACTGTCAGCCGTCATCTCCAGCTCACAACCACATGGAGCCAAGACACTGGCTTTTGATGATGACCAATCCTTCCTCTGTAGGTGGCGTGCTAGAGCCAGCTGCAGCTGTCTGCTGTTTATCAGCAGGTATAGACGGAGGAAAAGTGGTCACTTGAGATACGGCGGGACATAGCCCCAGTGTGGCAGGCAGATGGGACCAGCAGGTGTGCTGCGTGTGCTTCCGGTCCTGCTGCATGCAGCTGGCTCCACACACTGCGTCTGTGTCCCTGCAGTCAGGCCGTTGCTTCAAGAGTTAAAACCTTGCTCTGATAATGATTTTTATAGCGTCCTTTTTAATTAAGTAAAGGTAATAGACCAGATAGCTATATGATGTTTAAAACAAAAAACCTTTCTGATGTTAGGGATTGTCCACTCACAGAAGAGAATGGGCGGTGCACAGCAGGAAGCTGTGGTGGCAGGCGCTCACAGACAGTACCACACGAAGCCAATAGTATTAATTTTAAAATGTAAGTCTTTCCTGTCCCCAGCAGTATCTCAAGGTATAGAATCAAAAATACAGTGATCACAAATGGCGTTTTAACTTGTACAATTGTGCGATGATACTTAACGCTTGGAAATATGAGTCCAGCCCTGTTTCACCAGACATGAATTTCAAGTAGAGTAGTTGCTTTTTAAGAGCTGTGTCATGACGTTTCTGATCAGGCCCTCCTGTTTCCCCCCCTGCTTGTCACCAGCAGGTGACAAGAAATACGTTATGTTGCTGTATTAGTCAGGATCTCTGCCATTTCTATTTAAAGCCTGGCTCTTTTTCTCACGGGCACCAGGTGGAGAGGGCGAGCCTGTCTGTCTCTGCCATCAGTGACTGTATTTGGGGTTTGTGTGCTTCGGAGCCTGTTACACAGAGAGCAGCAGACAATCACGACGGAGCAGAGCCAGCGGCTGCCAGTTCACAGACACGAGTGTAATGTGGAAGCTTCTTGAGGGCTTTTGGTTTTGTTCTACTTCTTTTCATTAAGACTGGAATCAAGCCTATGTGTAAACTATTGGTAATTTAAGTTTCATTTTGTGTCATTCAGTGTAAACTGTCTAATTTGAAAAAATGTAGGTTATGAAAAATAAAGATTTAGGCACTGTTCCGTTTTTCTTTTGATTTTTTTTTAATTAAAATTTCCTTTAAGAATGCATCATTTTTAAAAATCTTTTTTTGCCTCTTCCCTTCAGTTGTACATGAGAGTGAAATAGGCCTGCTTCCTGCTTGGGTTTGACTAAGAGTTGTCTGTAGCTCAAAAGTTTTTCCCCAGTCAGCCTCATGTTTAAGATACTTGGGATGAGCATAAAAAATCAAGTGTTCATGAACAAACAGCTCATTAAGACCCAGATTTCCCACAAATACCCTGCATCAGGACCTGTTTCTGATGTTGAATGGCAGTGTCACACACGCAATCCCCAGAAAGGCACATGGAGTTGATGTGGTCATTGTGGTTTTCAGAGCGTAAGTAGCACGCATGTATCCTGAAATGTGACAACGCCAGCACGAGGGAGAGGCTGAAAAGGGGAAGAGGGTGGGCCTGTGGATCACTAAGTTAGTGGGCAGAGGGGTGCTTAGATGTTTACTGACTTCTCTGAAGCACCTATTCCCCCTTTTCTACTGTGCTCTCTTTTTCTTCTTGAGCTGGTTTTCTCCATCTATTCTGGCTCTTAATCCTTTGTTTCATATGTTAAAAATATCTTCTGTCAGTCTCTACCAATTGTATTAATTTTTAGAGTATATTTTATCTTAGTTTTTCATAATGTGCTAAAATTTGCCAGTCTTTGATGGTTTAAATGTCTTGGTCTTGTTGAAGACATCTTTCCCTACTCCAGAGTCATAAAGATAATCTCCATTTGTGTGACACATCTGGAAATGATTGTGTGTGTGTGTGTGTGTCTTCTCACATAAGAACAAAATTTGCTTTGTGTGTGTGTGTCTTCTCACATAAGAACAAAATTTGCTGTGTGTGTGTGTGTGTGTGTGTGTGTGTGTGTGTGTGTGTGTGTGTGTGTTCACATAAGAACAAAATTTGCTTTTTGCCACATGGGTAGTTCCTCTCCTCGCTCACATTCATCTCCACTGATTGGTAATTCTTGTTTCTTACAGAGTCTCCACAGGTGTATGCATTTTTAGTCTCTCTGTCTATTCTATCTAGAGTTCTATCCATTTGCTCATGCCGTAAGATTTCAATCACCCATCATTTTACATTGTAAGACTTTCCTTTGTAGGACTCACCACTAAAATTTAGAACTGCAAGATTCGGCAGGAATTTTGCCCACCTTGATCACCATTATATCCCCTGTCCTCTCTACACCACCTGTGACTTCAACGCTCAGTAGATACATGTTCTCCCTGCACAACACTGGCCAGGAAACGAGGGAAGAAATAACATACTGATGTGTTATTTTTACATGATCACCCCAAAACTCTGGTTTAAAATGACACTCAAACATCTGGATTGGCTGATGTAGGCTCTGCTCAGTGAATCTGCTGATCTTCAACCACACTTGCTGACAGATGTGTGTGTTGGCCAGCTGGGCAGGTGGATGGGGGCCGAGATACAGCTTGGGTCATCACTTCAAGCTTTGGGGGGCCAGCAGGCTCCAAGGCATGTTCTTTCATGACTTGCACAAGAGCCAAAGACCTAAATGTTTAAATCTACCCTCACCCCAAATTGAAATTGCTGCACTCCTTTCCTTGGTATATCCATGTCTTTAACATTAAAATCCCGTGTTTATCTAAGTCACTGGATGAAGCTGCCAGCTGAAGCACCACCAGCGGATGGCCCGGGTCTGAAGGGCTCCGAGCCAAGTCTGATGTAAGTAAACTTGGTCTGCTTAGGTTTGGGGGATGTATGAGGAGTTTTTCCTTGCTGTCTTCCTAGTCCACTTTGAGGGCAGGGAAGGTGAGACAGGACAAATACACCAAGAGGATTGAGGTGGCTCCATTTTCCAGCAGGGCCGAGCAGGCTTGGCCTATCCTCCCTTTTAGAGATTGGGCCATGGTGGGCCTGCTCTGTGTGGGTTTGATGAGTCACAGGTAAAGGACAGTGAGCCTGTGCCTCCACCCTTCAGGGCTCAGGGTGCATCCTGGGGAAGGCCATCTGCTTTCTGTGGTGGGGAAGGACCACCATGGGTTTGGTAAGATGGAGATGGAGCTATCAACAGGGCCCGCTGTGTAGCAAGGGATCCTAATTCCCAAATTCACCTGAGGCTACCTGACAGCTGAAACTCACTGTTGATTGAACTGTTGTATGCGTGTCTGCTACATCAATATGTAGGTTGTGGACTTGTGTGTGAAGGCTCTAGAACATTCAAATTAAGCTGTGTCAAACTTGGTTCACTTAGGGTGGCTTGTCATCAGGCGGCAGTACATCTTGCCACCTGTCCTGGGCGTCCTGCCAAACCAGAGTGCTATGCAGACCACAGATATCTGGCTTCATCTCAGACCAGGCCTGGAATGCAGCTGCAAGGCCAAGAGGTTAGTTTTTAAGATCCAAACAATTGTAAATTGTCAAGTTTGGGGTCATTTGAAGGAATGAAGAGACAGGTCAGTTGCCTCAGCCATCCCAGCTCCTGTGTAGGGCCCAGTGGGCTGCCGTGTAATTGCTCTACGAACCTGTGTGACTGCAGTTGCAGGGGAGGCTTTTACTTCCACTATCTGCACAACCTTCACATAATTTATTTTTTTCTTTTTAGTGACCTGGAGTGAATATGTCCTTTGCAACCAGAAGAATCTAACTAAACATAAAGGAAACAAAATTAGGAATGTGGGCTCTTACTGCTGGCTACCAAGACCCCACTCAAGGGTGAGCACCAAGGCCCTGTACTTAAAATTGGAAAGAGGAGCTCAGGTGGGGCTCACTTCCTGGAAGAACCTGCTCTGTGCCTTGTACTCAACACCAGTAAAACCCATACCAAGGAAAACTATTTTCAACAATTCTAAATTAGCACAATTCCCAGAAATCAAATTCAGGAGATCACTTTCTGCTTACTCATTCCCCAGGAGCTTGGGGCCGTGGGGGTGGGGGACCAGGATGCTGACCCTCATTGCTCTGCCCGCTTCAGCAAGTTCAGGGGTATGAGCTGGATCTCAGGTACTGGGATGACCCCTTGTAAGGTAAGATCGATCAGGACAATCCATGGCTCAGGCCACTGTGCCCGGTGGAGGTGGACATGTGAGCCATGCAGGTGAGTAAGACCCAGGGGCCTGGGGGCCTCATTCTGCCGTGATGCCTGGGAAGCCTTCCCTGCCTGTCCTGTCCGGGGGAGGATGTGAGAGAGAAGCAGGAACAGAGTCAGTCTTGTTACCATGAGGGAGCCAGCTGGAAGTCGATACCCAACATGGGGCAGTGCCCATAAATCATGAGATAACCAGGTGGCACTACGAATCTGAGCCAGACAAGGCCTGAAGCTGAGCGGCCTGAGGAGTTTGCAGGGACAAAGCAGACAGAGCCCTTTGTGATTTTGGCTAACTTGTGTTAGCTGTTGTCAACAATGCATTTTCACTAGGCGCAACGGTTTTTGCTTTGCGCAACACTTGCAAAGTATTTAGAAGAATACCTGACAAATAAGTCCCCAATTAATTGCAGCTCTCATGGAACCTGTTGGAACAACTCCACCTAAAGGTAACCAAGCCAGGGAGTGCCAGCATCCAATTTAAGACCAGCTCCAGACATCTATTCCCTGCCAAAGACACACGGCAGTCCCCAAAGGCCCAGACTTCAGTGCCAATAAGGAGCCAGGGTAGTGCCTTTTACTCCATCCACAGAGTGGCCTGGCCAAAGGAAAAGCCCAATTCAGGAGAGGTGATTCTAGTCAGCAAGTTGAGCAAATTTCCAAGGAGAAAAGAGGGTACAAATAATGACACCTTTAATTATCCAAGGACAGTAGCATTGATAGACCTTAGACATTACCTGTCACCTCCAGCTTTGTGTTCTGTGATTTGACAGGGAGGAGGAGGAGGCTAGCAGGCCAACCTCAGACCCCTGGCACGTGGGACAAAAGCTATTGACTAAACAGGATCCTGGTGGTCCACAGAGTCTTCGCTGTCCCCACTCTGTAGAGCTGCCTGGAAGTGCCGTCGCAACAGGGTTACCGGGACAGCTCATCACAAGGCTTTTGCTTGGGCCCAGACTTTCAGGGACCAGGCTGTCAGTGACCTGAGGACAAACCGGTTATGGGACAAAGAGAAGGGGACCTAACCCTGTCTCTCCCTTCTTGCTTCAAGCTGCCTCTGCTTTGGGCCTGCTTTCGAGCTCCAGCCAAACACTCAAGGACCCATGCCCTTTTTCAATAAACCCAGTCAACACTTGTAGCAAACTGTAGGGCCTAACTCAGTATTGCATAGTGGAAATGCAGTGTGAACCCATTTGTACAGTAATTTCAAAGTCCTGGTCACCAGGTAAAAGCATAAAAAAACTAATTTTTAAAATCAGGGACAAAACAAGGATACCCATGGTCACTGGTCCTATTTAACATACTATTAGAAATCCTAACCATAGCAATCAAAGAAAAGGTATTCAAATAAGAAGTAAAGCTATTTGAAGATATGATTATATAATATATATATATATATATATATATATATATATGTAACTCAATCGATTCCATGAAAAACTGTTAGGAATATTAAACATTGTAAAGTTTCAGTCTACAAAGTAAATATAAAAAAATCAGTGGCGGGAGAAGGAGCCGCTGCGGGGACCGCAGAAGGAGCTGCAGACGGAATTGTGACTTCTGACTTCAGTCTGATCATGTTTCTCCAGTATTACCTCCACGAGCAGGGAGATCGAGTCTATACGCTGAAGAAACTTGACCCCATGGGACAACAGACATGCTCAGCCCATCCTGCTCGGTTCTCCCCAGATGATAAATACTCTCGACACCGAATCACCATCGAGAAACGCTTCAAGGTGCTCATGACCCAGCAGCCGCGCCCTGTCCTCTAAGGGTTCCTTAAATATCATGTCACTTATGCCGCCTGTTACCCCTCGGAGACTTTCTATAACCAGGCTCGTTAGTATGAGCCTGAAGCCTTCTATCCGTACTCTCTGTAATCCTGTCTCGTCATTGCCTTTGATCATACTTGTGTGAGGCAATCATGGTAGCATCCTCTTTAAGGGAACAATTTCGAATCTCTGTTTCATATTTTGAATCACTGCCAGGTTTATTAAAATTATTTGAAAGTGCAAAAAAAAAATCAGTGGCATTTCTATACACAAAAACAAACCATCAGAGAAATTAAGAAAACAATCAAATTTATACCTGCACCAAAAAGAATAAAATGTCTAGAAATAAATTGAAAGTGAAAGATCTGTACGCTAAAAACTAAGACACTACTATAAAGAAATTGAGAAGATACAAAAAAAATAAGTTCATGGATTGAAAGAATTAGCACTGTTAAAATGGCCATTTTATCTAAAGTAATAAACATACTCACTGCAATGCCTATCAAAATGCTAATTGAGAGTCTTCCCATGACAACAAAAAAATCTTAAAATGTATTTGTAAATACAAAAGACTCAAATAACCTAAACAATCCTGACAAGAAAAAAACTAAAATGGAGCTATTATGTACCTTGACTTCAAATTATACAACAAAGCAGTAGTTATCAAAATAGAATGATATTAGAGTTAAAAAAGACAATAGGTCAATGAAACAGAATGAGAGACCAGAAATAAACACCTAAGTGGACAGGTGATTTACAATAAAGGAATCAAGAACTCCTTAGGCCAATTAAGTCTTCTCAATAAATAGTATTGGAAACTGGACAAGCACATGCAAAAGAATGAAACTAGACCACTACATAACACCACACACATGAATTAATTGAAAGTGGATTGAAGACTAGAATGTAAGACCAGAAACCATAAAATACTCAGACGAAAACGTAGATAAGCTCATTGACATCGATGTTAGAGATATCTTTGGGGACTCAACCACAATGGCAAGGGAAACAAAAGCAAAAGTAAACAAGCAAAAGTAAACAAAAGTAAACCACAAAAATGAAAAGGCGGCCTACTCAATGGGAGAAGATATTTGCCTGTCAAATATTTGACAAAGGGTTAATACTCAAAATATATAAAGAATTCATAAAACAACAAAACCCAATTAAAAAATAGCCAGAGGGTCTGAATGGACACTTCTTCAAAGAATACATACAGATAACCAACAGACACATAAAAAGATATTCATCATCTCTTATTAGGGAAATGCAAATCAAAACACAAGGCGTGTAACCTCATATGTGTAAAATAGGTTTATATCTAATGGTCAAGAAACAAGTGCTGGAGCGACTGGAGACAAGGGAACCCTTATGTGCTGTTGGTGGGAATGTGGAAAATTGTATGGAAATTCCTTTGAAAATTAATAAAACCATTGTTCCAGCTATCCCACTTCTGGGTACTTCTCTGAAGAATATGATAACACTTATTTAAAGAGAGATATGCACTCCATGTTCATTGTAACAAATCATAACAGCCAACTTTGGAGAACAATCTAAGTGCCACCAATCGATGAGTGGATGAGGAAGATGTGGTATATACACAGTAGAATAGCACGCAGGTATTTAAAAAAAAAAATGAAATCCTTCATTTACACAACATGGATGCACCTAGAGGATGCTAAGTGAAATGAATAACAGAAAGACAAGCACTGTATGATTTTACTCAGATGTGGAACATAAGCCAACAAGTCAACTAAAAACAACAAAAACTCCAAGACAGTAACAAAATTGTGCTTACAGAAGGAAAGGGATAGAGAGTGGGTAAATTGGGTAAAAGATGCCGGTTGTGTGGTGATGGATGAAAACTAGAATTCTGGTGGTGAACAGAAGGGAGTATATACAGGTGTTGATTTACAATACTGTACACCTGAAACCTACATAATGTTATAAACCAAAGTTAACCTCCATCAAAAAATAAATAAAAACCCTTTCTCTGAAATTAATTTTGCAATATTATATTTAACTCAGTATATCCAAAATATGATTATCTTAACATATACTCAATATAAGACATGAACAAGATAGCTCAGTCTTCTATTTCACACAAAGTCTTTGAGTTGTGTTTTGCAGCCGGCCCCTCTCTGCTGGGGTGCGTTTTCAGCACCCAGGCCTCCCACGGCAGGACAACCCACCACTCTTCGCCTAGGGTTGATTCCAGACTCTTCTCCCTGGGATCTCCAAGGAGTTGAAAGAAGTGAGAGCAGGGGCCCTCAGGAGGTGGTCTCAGTCACGGGAGTGAGAAGGGCCATCTGAGGTGTCCCCTCAGGGGGCTGGGCCTGTGACCCTCATAGGCCTTGAATCTGCCACCCAGGTTCTCAGACCATCAGAGATAAGCTTCCGAGTCCTAAGTATTGTTATTTTTGCCACTTTGGCATTTCGAAACATGTAACTTTATTTACTTATTCTGTGGACTAAACCCAGAAAGAATTCTGAGTGACTGTATTTTGCCATTTTGAAGATTTTAGCTTAACCTTTCGAGTAGTCAGTACCGCCCCCACCGGTCAGAACCACGGGGTCTTGTATTCTTGGAGGTAGGGCCTGACTCTCTTTGGGTGCACCCGGCAGGCTTGGGGCTCCAGACAGCCTAGCCTCCAGGGCCAAGGGCGGTACTTGAGCGTGCAACTTAGAGCGGACATGGCCACACGGGGGCGCCCACCCCACCTGAGCGTCATCGCCAGGAAGAGCTGCAGGTCCGGAGCCGCGGTGTAGTGTTCGCTGTGCAGTGTCGCAGTCAGCCGGCTGCGAGCTCCCTTTCAGGAGGGCTCCTCCCAGGCTCTGCGGAGTCCAGCCAGCCAGCATTCCGGGGCCTTTCTGGCTTTCTCCCGCAAATGACCGCACGCTGCTTGCAGGGGTGAAAGCTGCGTCTCCCTGTGGGCACATCCATGCCGCATTGAAACCTCTGCTCAGGCCTGACCCTCTTTGTGCCTGGAATTTCAGGGTCCAGTAAGTCATCTAGAAACACAGGCACGCAAGCCTGCACAATGACACTCATCTCTGTTCCTCGTAGATTCTGGGCACCAGCCCTCTGTTGGATATACTGTTGAGGTATTTCTGTCACTTGGCTTTTCACACTGTGTCTTTCTAAGAGCAGAAGTTCTTGTTTCTGATGTATGGAGCTTTGCCAAACCGAGATCACAAAGATCTCCCTACGATTTTCTGGAAGTTCTCTAGTTTTAGTAATTATGCTTAGTCTAGGCTGCACTTTGCGTATTTTTCTGTGCATGGTGTGAGGTGAATATTGAGACATTGCCCTGGGCCCAGTGCCGCTTATTGCAACTATCTTTCCCCCCTTGGGTTACTGTGCACCTTAGTTGAAAGTCTATTGCTGGTGTATGTATAGGTCTATTTGTTGACCTGTGGTGTTCTGTTGGTCTGTCTTTCTCTTTACACCCATACCACACCCTGTCATTTATTGTACCTTATAATCGCCTTCAAGTCACAGAGTGTTAGCTCTCCAGCCTCGTCCCTCATATCCCAGGTTATTCTGGCTACTATAGGTCCTTTGTATTTCCTAAAAGTTTTAGAATCAACTTGTAAATTTCTACAAAAGTCTGCGGGGATTTTGGTGGGATTGCATTGGATCTGTGTACCCATCTGGATATATCGACATCTCAACACTATTGGCTGTCTTCTTGGTTTCCCTCATGATATCCTGTAGCTTTAACACAAAGATCTGGTGCATCTTTTGTTAAATGTGTCCCTAAATGTTTAGTGTTTTGATGTTATTGTGATAGCATATATTAACCCCCTTCCCTCAAATTTATAAATAAATTTTTATATAAATATTTTTTTAACTTTTTGAACTGATTATCCAGTGGGTGGGCCACCCCCCACCCATGCCACTGCAGCCACACAGCCTCGGTGTTGGGGCTGACCTCCAGGTTTCTGTCCTGCCGCCATGCTGTTTCCACTTTCTAAATTGGGGTAGTTGGCATGAGCATCAAGTTCAAGGGACCACCCAGCACTTGGTGTGCTTATTGGTATACGGGGTTCCTAGGCCTCCCCTGTGCAGTTCTGAGGTTGCTCACCACAACTCCACTCAAGTCAGTAATTCAGGTTTATGATTATTTAGCACAAATTGTTGATGGTAGGCATGATCCAACCATCCAAGATGACTACACTGTCCACACACATGCACAGGCATGCACATGTGCAGACAAGGCACACACAAGCACAAACATATATATACACAGGTGTCTCCCTACACACACATGAATTCACAACACACAGACACAACTCATGTAGTGCATGTGCACACACGTGAGACACACGTCTGCACACACCACATACAACACACATATACACACAGCACAGTGCATGTGTACAAACACATCTGCACACACATGAATTCACAAACACAAACAGTGCACACACATGCAGATACAAGAATACATGCACAAACACAATGCAGTACACACACATACACAAACCCACAGAGTGCACACATATATGTGTGTGCACACAGTACACACATGCATGCACATTCATGCAGAGTGCATACACAGGGCAGGTAGGGAGCAGCTGAGGCCTGGCCCTGGGCACTCTGAGCCCCTCTGAATAACTTTCTGGCACCCAACTTACCCTCCAGCAGCTCCTCCTGTGCCTGGAGCCAGAAGGTAGATTCCAATGCCTTCCTCAGTGGCTTTGCCTAATTCTGTGTCCAAGTAGATCAGAAATACCTGGGGACTTTGTTTATTTTTATTTATATATATATTGTACATCATTGTTCATTTTTGTACAATGTGTGCTTGTCTGCTTTCTCCTTTTAGGTGTATTCCCCGTAAAATTCCCACCACTAATTCACCCGTGAACCATCACCATAGTCCCTTGTGTGCTTCTCTCCCCTGTTTTGATCCTTCTCCCTCCCCCTTCCTTGCAGAGTGTCTCTGATTTATGATTGCTTGCTAATTTTTTTTTAAATTTATTATTGTTGTTATATATATTTTTTCCTGATCCCTTATTTGGTTCCCCTATATTCCTCCTATCGGTGAAGCTCTTGCTCTGCTCAGAGTCTGCACTGATCCACCCTGACTTTTCATTTGCTAAGAGGTATAATTGACATTGAACACTGTGAGTTTCAGGTGTACAGTGTAATGATGTAATATTTGGATAGATTGTGCTATGATCACCACAATAAGTCTAGTTAACATCCATCACCTTATACAGTTACATTTTTGTGTGATTACAACTATTAAGATTTGTTCTCTTAAACACTTTCAAATAATACAGTATTAACTCTAGTCACTAATTATATATTACCTTTCCAGAACTTATTTATTTTCATACATTTTTCCCACTCTACAACCTGTCACTAGTCACCACCAAAATCTATTCTCCATATAAATTTTGGTTTTTGTTTTTAGATTCCACGTAACGAGATTATAAATATTTGTGTTTCTCTGTCTGACTTATTTGATTTAGCATAATGCCCTCAAATTCCAGCTATGTTGTTACAAATGCCAGGATTCCTCATTTTTAAGGCTGAATAATATTCCTGTGTGTGTGTGTGTGTGTATGGACATCTTCTTTGGTGGATGATTATTTTCATAACTTGGCTATTGTGAATAATGCTGCAATAAACTTGGGGGTGCAAATATCTCTGTAGCATAGTGATTTCATTTCCTTCAGATAAATACCCAGAAATAGAATTGATGGATCATATGGTAATTCTTTTTTTAATTTTTTGAGGAATTGCCATACTGTTTTCCATAGTAGCTGTGCCAATTTGCATTCTTTTTTTTAATTGTTATTTATATCTTTTACATTTTGCATTCCCCTTGGGTAACCCACCACCAATTCACCCGTGATCCATCTCCATGGTCCCTTGTGTTCTTTTCTACTCCATTTTGTGCCCTTACCCTCCCTCCCCCGACCCTCTGCCCCCCCCCATCCACTGACTGTCTCTCTCCTATTTGGTGTCCTTATAGTCCTGTTATAAGTGAAACCATTCGATATTTTTCTCTTTCTTTCTGGCTTATTTCACTGAGTATGATTCCCTCCAATTCCATATATTTATCTTCTTTGAATACTGAATAGTATTCCATTGTGTATATGTACCACATCTTCTTGATCCAATCATCTATTTTTGGACATCTGGGTTGCTTCCATACCTTTGCTATTGTGAACAGTGCTGCAATGAACACACAGGTGCAGCCAATTTGCATTCTAACCAAGTGTTCAAGGATTTCCTTTTCTCTATATTCTTCACCAACACTTGGTATCTCTTGTCTTTTTGATAACAGCCATTCTAACAGATGTGCCATGACATCTCGTTGTGGTTTTGATTTGTGTTTCCCTTATGGTTAGCGATTGAGCTCCTTTTCATGTCTCTATTGACTATTTAAATGTCTTCTTTGGAAAATGTCTATTCAAACACTTTGCCCTTTTTGTAATCAGATTCTTTTTTACTATTGAATTACATAAATTTCTTATATATTTGGAATACTAACCCCTTATCAGATGTATGATCTTCAAGTATTTTCTCCCAATGTGTAGTTTGCTTTTTCATTTTGTTGATGGATTCCTTTGCTGGTAGATGCTTTTCAGTTTGATGTGGTTCCATTTGTTTATATTTGCTTTTGCTGCCTTTGCCTCTGGGGTCAGGTTCAAAATTTCTTGCCAAGACCTATGTCAAGGAGTTTACCACCTATGTTTTATTCTAGGAGTTTTAAGTTTTCATATTTAAAGTCTTTAATCCATCTTGAATTAATTTTTTTGTGTGGTATAAGATAGTGGCCTCACTTCATTTGTTTGTATGTGGTTGTGCAGGAGAATGACTAGTTAACAGAACCTAATCTGCCCTCACGTGGGGCAGGGGCAAACCCAGAGTTCACCAAGATCAAAGTGCGTGCTCAGTGTGACTCGAATGAGGTGGCACCACAGGGAAAGGGCCCACCCAGCAGGATTCTGATCCTGGCCCGTGACAATAGACCCTCTCCAGTGATTAAAACTGCCTCACAGAGACTCCCTGGCCCCAACTCTGCAGACTCACCCCTGATTAGAAAGTTCCTCTCAGACCCTTACGCAGCTGGAGGCAAAGTAGTAACCTTCCATGTCCTTTACTGTATCTCAAACCCACTAATTCATCAGAAAACAACAAGAAATAAACACCCACACTTAACCGGCCCCTGCTCAACCCTGCTGCCCGGATTCGAAAGAGATTAACTGGAGCCCAAAGGGGAAGCCTGGAGGCTCCCCCCACCACCCCAGCCCCCACTTCATATGCCTGCGTTCTGCGTGGGCCCTTTTTCTCACTCACCCACTCAACACACTAAGTGCTGCAGGTGAGGGTGCAATGACTCCAGAGGCCCCCAAACAAAGCTGCATGTCCATGACACCTCTTCCATGTCCACTCAGCCTCACCGGGAGTTCTGCGCAGAGGTCACCAGCTCCGCATTTCATTTTGATGACAGTCGAAGAAGCGATAAAGTCACCACCATCTATGCAGGTCTGTATCTGCCTGTAGCACAGTTTGGTCTAGAGTTCGTCTTCCTGCCCAGGGACCCTCATCTTGTGAGTCTAATCAGACAGGCCCAAAGGTCGATTAGGAGGGAGCTGCCTGATGACACGGCCGATCGCGGGCAGTGCTGCGGGGCCAGCCCCAGAGCCACCTCCCGCTCCAGCAGAACAGCCTCACCCCGCAGATTGCATTAGTGTTCGTCTTTAAGGGTGTTGTATTGTTTGTGATTATTTGACTTAGGGAGTTACACCAGTTAGCTGCAGAGGAACTTATGGCCAGTTACACACAGACACACACACACACACACACACACACACACACACACACATACACGTGCGTGGACGCGCGCACCTACCCAGGAAATGATGAGTTTTGAATATTGATCACTCTTAGGTTTTTATCCAGTTTTTTATTGTGGTAGAGTACCCACACCATAAAATTTGCAATTTCAGTCATTTTTAGGTGTACAGCTCCCTCATATTAAGTATATTCACAATGTCATGTAACTATCACCGTCATCCACCGGAACGTTCTCAATAAACTTGCTCCCCATTAAATACTAACTCCCCATCCTACCCAATCCCTGCCTCTACCATCCACCTTTCTGTCTCTGTGAGTTGATGACTCCGCGACCTCACATCAGTGGAATCACACAGCATTTGTCCTTGTACGACTGGCGTGTGTCGCTCAGCAGAATGTCCTCTAGATGCATCCACATTGCAGCGTGAACCAGACTGTCCTTCCTTTTTAAGGCTGAGTGATGTCCCATTGTGTGGTTTCATCATGTTCTGGTGGTCATACTGTTTTAAGTGACAGTGAAAAACAGTCCTGGGAACTTGCAAAATGTTTTTCCTTTAAAGGGGCCACTCTTTACTTCTCTCTAAATGCCATCACTGTGGTCTCTCACCACCGTCCTGCCCACGGGCACTGTCCCAGATCCTGATGACTCCCCCTGCTTTTCTGCTTCAGTTCTTAGACTTAGATCAAGTGGCACTCAGTCATTTCAAAGTCTTTAGTCCAGAAGAGGGGCCCCATGCTCAGATGGCCTCCCCAGCACTCCTGCTTTCCAACACCCCCTTTCCAGGTGTCTTCCAGGAGACAGGCCCACTTCCTGCCACCTGAAGGTAAGAGAGACCATGTTTCTTTTCTTTTTAAAGATTTATTTATTTGTCCATACAGGAGCTGGGATATAGGCCAGAGGTGTGGGGTGGTGAGAGGATTCACCAGAGACAGAGTGGGGGGCAGAACAGGCAGGCTGACTGATGTACACTGCTGAGGGGAGCAGCGGGCGAGGCAGGAGAGGTCTGCTGCGCCATGTGGGAAGCTCCCTGGCCAGGGATCGAACTGGTGCTGCAGTGGCTGCAGATTGCTTCTTAGGCTGAGACTTAACCCCTTGAGCCATCAAGGAGGACCGAGACCGCGTTTCATGATTTGAGGAACCAAGTAAGTGCAGGGACACATGTCCCCTGAGGAGAGCATTGAAAAGCCTCTGATTCTCCCTGTTCTTCCTCACCTGCACTTGGACATGCGGCTTCTGAGAGTTTGGAGCTGTGAGCCAAGACCATGGAAAGCCCAGCAGCTGACAGGCTGAGCAAGCTGGAGGGAGATGTTTTAGTAGCCACTTCATCCAGGTGTGTGCGATGCAGCATAACCAGGCCCCTCCCCACAGCAATCCATTCCACTGGTCCCCTGGCCAAGGGCTCCCTCAGAGATGTCACTCGCTCCTGGCAGCCAGTAAGGAACCCACAACCTTTCCTCAGGGTGAAGTAGGCTGCCTGCTGGGGTGGGGCAGTTTGGGTAGAAGGCAGCTGGCATTGTGCTCTAGAGAAGCTAAGGAGCAGTTGTCAATGCTTGATGGCAGAGGTGACTCCTGACAGGTGCTGCGTGACAGCAGAAAATGTGCTTGTGACAGTGGCAGCAGCAGCCTGTGGACCTGGCAGGTGGTTCTACTTTCTATAATTGGAGGGAAGCAGAGGCTGATGGAGACACGTCTGCCAGACAGAGCCCAGCGCATTCTGCTCATCGTCACCTGGGGCCCCCAGCCTGCTGTGCAGAAGCATCAGGTGCACTGCAGGAAGTGCGCCATCTGAAAGCTGTCTCATTCACGTGCTAATGGTGCCTTATCCCATTTATCAGGCTATGAATCCCTCTGATGTTTTTCCAGTGACTCTCTGGGTGCTGCTGAATGCACATCAACTGAGTAAATAATATAGAATGAGGAGAAAAGTAATTAGCATTTGGTGCATTGTTACATGTTAGCTCTGGGGGAAGAAACACCCTAGATCCTTAAGCCAACAATTAATTTGCAAACTTGAAATGATTCAGTATTGATTCCCAGGCAATTAAAAGAAACACACTGTGTAGACATCGTTGTGTGGTGAACCAAGAAGTTGCAAGAGCAGGAAGGATCCAAATGCAAGTTGATCTCACCCCCGGGTGGGCCTTGCCGCAGTGATGACAATGGAAATGCACAAACACACTTGTATGATTCCGGAAGCTCCAGAGCAATGTGGCATTGGGTGTACTGATTTACACAAGAGGAAGGAAAATGGCATGCGTGGAGTTCACACGAGGGCAGAGAAGAGGAGCATTGGGTTTCTTGCACCCAGCAGCCCTGTTCCCTGCACCGTGGGCTGCTGTGTTGAGGGTGACTCGTGGGGTTGGAGAGGGTGATTCAGCTCCCATCCGTGCTGCATCTGGCCTCGGAGGCAGTTCCCTGCTGGGTGCAGCAGCCCAGGGATTGGACCTGTGGGTCTGGCTCCAGCATCTCTGTGCCTCTGTGGTTCCTTTTAGCATCAAGGATGGCCTGGCTCTATGGAAAGGACTCCAGTGTGTTGCCCAGCTGTGAGTTTCTGTAGCAAGTGGGCAGGGAGCCGCAGAGGTAGCACTGCCCCGTCACCCCATTCTTGTACAAATGTACCCAAACTGGCCGGTAGAAGTATCTCCCACCCATACCTCCAGGGGAGAACCCCTTTCGGTTGAGAGGAGCAATTTTTATTTTCCCAAAGTTTAGACTAGCGCTATGCCATAATCAGCATGTTTAAAATAAATGTACTTTCAAATTGACCACATTAAAAAAAGAGAAGGAAACAGGCCAAATTAATTTGGACATGTTTTAGTTATCAATAGATCCCAAATACTGCCATTTTAACTTGTTATGAGTATTGAAAATCATCAATGTAATCTCTTGTGTTTTTCTTTTTCCCCCCACCTCAGAGAGCTGGGTGTTTCCCACCTGCAGCTCCTCATTTTATCAAGAGCTCAGCAACCAGAGCTCCCCCACTGGACATCGCAATCTCCTCAGGGCCCCAGTAATCCAGATGCACCTACAAGTTCAAGTTGTTCTCACTGGCCCTAAGTTTGTCTAAAAGCACAGGTCCAGCAACTCACTATGACGTCTCCTTGTGTGACTCAAAATTTCTACTGTTGAAATAAGATTTTAGAAGTGTCATCTCCCAGCAGGCAAAGAAGGGGGAAGAAGCATTAAGGAGAGGAAGCTGAAGCAGTTTGGGGTCGCAAGTGGGGGCCAACCTGCTGCCCACCGGCCCTACCAGTGGCGACCGATGGTCACACAGCCTGGGCCGGGTGAGAATGATCAGCTCTGCGTGGAAATACCAACTAGCAACCATGTACAGATAAAGGGTGACTGATGGGCAGAAATGGTTTCCTTTGGCAGGAAAGCTGTATGTGCATGCACTTGTATGCACAAGTGTGTGTGCACACATGACTATATGCATGCGCGCTCGTGTGTGCATTCATGTCTGTGTGAGTGTGAGTCTGTGCCTGTGTGGCGGGTGAGAGAGAAAGATGAAATGTGAGGGGAGCCACACTCATAGTCCTTTCTGTGTCCCCAATAAAATATTTTTGGGAAAAGACTTTGGCCCAAGTAAAGTTGCTCTGGGAGGGGCGTGCCCTGAAGTGGGAAGCCGGCGCCCCACGCGTAAGCCCTAGTGAGTGTCTCGGCGCTGAAACCCCTTTGCTCTCTGTGCTTTCCAGTCAGTTGCCCGTCACACTGCAGACCCCGTGAGACACAGACCTGGGCTCACGCTAAGAAGAAAGGAAGAAGCTCCAAGGCAGGAGAGACATTTCCACCCTCAAGGCAAAGAAGTCCGGGGATCCAGCATGAACAGAGCCAGCTCTGCCCCCTACAAGGGAGAGGCCCAATGACAGAGGGTCAGCTTTGGGGGACAGAAGTCTTGGCCCAGCCCCTGGGGGTCTGAGGAGACCAAGCGGGGGTGGAGGGGAGGGGATAATCAGGGTCCAAGTTCTGCTCTGCCAGTTCATAGCTGTGTGACCTCGGGCATATCACTTAACTGGGCCTCAGTTTACTCGTTGACAGACGGGTCTTTTGAAATCATTGAAGAAAATGATGTAGGAATATACTAAGACTGCGACCTGGGAGGCTTGGTCAGTTCTCCTTCCTCCCCTGCCCGTGTGTGTGTGTGTGTGTGTGTGTGTGTGTGTGTGTGTGTGTGTGTGTGTGTGTGTGTTGGCGGGGGCAGGGATGGGACAGCAAGACCCATCAGCAGCCTCTGCCCGTCCTGACCCACAGGGAGATTCTCTGAAGGACAGGTGCCATTTACTGCCGAACGCCTCCTCCCCTTCTCTGAGAACTGCCTGCCTTTCCCGCCCCGTAAGTGTGCCAGAGCAGTTTTATGTCGCCTGAGACGGCCAGAGAGAGAGATTTGGGGATGCATTGAGTAGGGGCGTTGGCCCGAGTTTCTGATGCTCTGTCCTGGATGCGGCCCCTCCTCCTGCCCTGCTAGTGAGCCCCCTGCATTACGCTGCCCAAGCAGGAGCAGTGGTGTCCGTGGACCTCAGAGACCCTGACAGGGGACTGAGCCTCCCCAAGACCCCAGCTGGCTGCCCATGGGCTGTAATGGCTGCTTGCATGGTGTGGCCCAGGACTCACCACTGCCCCCGCTGCCAAGGGGCAAGGGGCACCCTCCCCCAGGTCTGCAATCTTGCTTCAAGTGTGACAAGGAGCCCAGGCTTCCCCTGCGCCCACGTGGACCGCAGCTGGTGTCCCGCACACCTTGGCTGTGTGAGTTCAGACCCCGACTCCTCCCAACCTGGCTGGCAGTGCTCCCATTCAGCAAGTCGGCTGCAGGGAAGGCTGACACCCACCCCTAGTCTAGGCTCCCCTGTAGGCCGGGCACCCCAAATGCTGCCTAGGCACCTGCATGGGGAAGAAAGGCCTGTGATGAGCGGGCACTGGAGCAGAAGGGAACTGTCATCTGCCTGATCCGTTTCAGGCTGCAGCCAGCGGCTCCGGGGTGGCCCTGCGGCCTTGCTCCTGGTGTGGGCTGGGCCCAGCAATGCGTCTGCATTCCAAATAGAAGATCGAAGTGCTGGTACATCTCTCCAAGATCGGGCTGCAGCAGGAGAGTGAGGCCACAGCCACTTCTGTTTTGGTTTCTCGTCTAGGGGAGCCTGAAGAGCCCTGGACTTTGCCCTCAAATTATTCCCAGGTTCACTAGGGACTCTCCCACCCCCCACAGGGCAGCCATCAGAGAACAAAGAGGCAGGAGGGGAGGGATCCAGGCAGGTGGGAAATGCCCCCCACAGGCAGGGTCCCCGAGGCCAGCCTGCTGCCTGCCGTGTCCTGCAGACCTGCTCTGGCGTCCCCGGATGCTCACAAAACAACCCCACCCGTGACAGTGTGGGCCGGGCGTTGTCCCAGTGGTGACAGCACAAGAGCTGTGGAGGGTGAGGAGGAATCCCCCTGCAAGGCACTTCTGGATAGCCACTGCCTGGAGAGCAAACTGGGGTAGCTCTGACAGGCCCAGCAGGGAGGAGGGCGACGTGCAGTTCTCTCAGTGGTGGGATTCTCCCCCACCCCCGAGTCATAGGTGCTTTTAGGGCTACCTGAGGGAAACCAGTTTTCTCCAGAGCTTGTCCCGAGTCCCCCATTAGCCTTCACAGGAGGAGGCTACCTGCCTCCCTTACCTGCCTGTCCTAAGCCTGTCCTGACAGGGGCTCCCCCAGACCTGCCCAGTTCAGGAACATTCATCTCTATCCCACCCTTAAAGGTGTCAGGACAACAGTTAAGGACAAACATCGTCGAGTTGGTGATGACTGCTGTGCCACCTGCAAGTGTGCTCTGGCCAGGACTCCGTCTTCCTCAGGCCCTGCTGGCTTCTGTTGGGGGGGGGGGGCATGCCAAACCCCAAAGTTGTGCACCCAGACAGAGTCTAAACCAGCCTTTAAGGCCCAATCTAGACCTGGGTCCTGTCCCCACACAGACCCCCAGGTTCCCCGGGGGGCCCTCCACTTGTCGCTAGGGCTCCGGTCGCAGGGCTGCAGGCCTGGGCCTCTCTGGGAGGGAGCCGCAGGAGGGTCTGTGTGGGCGGCCTCATTCCTACGCGTGGGCGCCTTCCCTCCTCCCCTGCCTGCTGGAGATGACACTTCTGCAAATTCTATTTCAATAGCGGAAATTCTGATTCATTGGCTCTGAGCCTCAGTGAGGTTTCTAAAAATGGCATATCCCAGCACTGACTTGGTGATTAGAAGGCATTTGGGAGGTTCCACCCTGCCTGGAGGAAGGCGTGACTCACCCGCCCAGCTCAGGGATTGGAGTGGTCCTTTGACCCAACTCAGGAGTTTAATGCCAAGCTGGAGTTGGCCCAATCCGGGCTGTCCTGGGAGAGGCGGTCCCACAGCAGGTCTGAGTGTGGACAGGGTGTCCCTGCCTCTCGGGAGGGATGGCTGGCTTCGATTTTCCCCAAGTAGGAGTGACTCCCCACTAGCCAGCAGCCAGTGAAGTCTGAGCCAGGAGCTGGATGGAAGGCAGGAGCCTGCTCACTCCTGCCCCTGCCCTCGAGGGGTACGGGGGTGACCTCTCCTGGAGGCTGCAGCAAGGGCTGGACCTCCCCGGCTCAGCACAGACACACTCCCGTTTTGGAGTTCTGGCCGCTTTCTCCTCTGTTGTCATTCTTTCCCCTGATGGCCTTCACGGGAAAGGCCTGGTGCGAGCGGAGCCCTCCTGCCGCAGCCTCCGCCCACGTGCCTGCACAACCCTGATCAACTGCTGCGCTCTTGTCACTGCCCAGTTGCCTGTCTCCTGCTTCCAGTCCAGAGAGGTCAAGGAGTCAGGAGGAAAGCGACACACTTCCGTGTGAAGTGTGACTCATGCAGGCGCTCCCCCAAAGGAGAGCCGAGGCTGCGGTTTGAGCGCAAGTGGTGCATTGGGGAGGGTGTGCCGGGGAGAACAACAGAACCCCGGAGCCTTGAACTCCACAGGTCCACACAGGAGCCTCCCTCCTGCTCTCTGGAAAACCCCAGGCCAGGTCTCGGCTGACCAGGGTAGATGCTGGCAGGAGGCAGGACCCAGGCGGCCACATGGCTCCAGTGTGTGCCACTCAGCCTCCAGGGCGGTCCTCTGCCCACTGAGGCCACAGGGTGTAGACTGACTTCCCAACACACCAGGCCTCCCTGCTTAGGAAATGCCAGGGTTAAGGTAGAGGAAAGTGATCAGGTTTGTTCTGCCCTCCCGCCATTAGCATCAATGATCGACACCTGTGGTCTTACACGCGCCCCTGATGGAGGCTCCTGGAGTGTGGGGTGGGCGTGTGTGAATGGGCGCACCTGAGTCAGAGCCTAAGCCTATAAGGGAGGCATCACAGAGGTGCATCAGCTGAGAACAGAGCGTGGTAGCAGAGGCCCATGCAGTGAAGGGCAGTAAAGACCAGAGAAGAGACCTGGAGAGAAGGCCAGAGAGCCCAGAAAGAGAGAAGATACACCAGGAGGCTGATAGGCTTCCTGGCCCCCAGGCCGCCCTGGTGTAGAAGGATCATTAAAAACCTGAAAAAGCCACTGAGGGCTCCAGGACTCCTCCTTTACCCGTCTGCCCAGAACATAGGAAACCTGCTCTGTGCCTTGCTGCCGCTATACAGGGCCATCTCTGCAAGAATAAGTAAAAGAAGCGAAAGGCAGAGGACCAAGGAAGGGAAGGAACAGTGAGTGAGCCTCCATTATCTTCTGCGGATTTGCACCCAGACAGAGGCTTGGTGGCCTGCGACACACGACGCCTGACCACCACCTTCCACACAGGAGGGCACCTGCTTCTGGCCTACCTGCAGCGGGGCAGCTCTGAGTGCATCCCTGGCTGCTGGCCAGGCCGGGAAAGAAGCTATGTTAGATTGTTGGACAGCACTAACATAAATTATCTAAGAGTGAGTTGTCTCTTCCAGACTGGAAGACAGGAGCTTGCCCAGGGCAGCCCACGAAGTGCTCAGCTGAACCTATTTGCTTCGATTTCTGAGATGAGGATGAACCTTTCTGGTTTCAGAGGCACCTAAGAGGATCTCATGTCTGGAGTGGCAGCTGCTTCCTAGGAATGAAGTTGAAGGCAGAAAGTTGAATCCGCGTTGAGGAGTTCTCGCTGATGGTACCTCAGAACCCCGAGAGCTGGTCAAGAAGCTGTTTTGGAAGGTGGGCACACAGCCCACCCTCTGAGACACAAAATAGGAACATCTTCAAAACAGAAGAGCTGCCTCAGGAAGGACACCTGACACTAGCACCAGAAGCAGGGCTCACATTTAGAAAGTAGGGCTCCTGGTGAGAACTTGAAAGATGTATGCTGTGTCCAGACCCTGTATTTGGGAATGGCCTCACCAGGTGGAGTTTGGGGTCTTTGGATCGGTTACCTCCCAGTATTGGAGCCCCTAACCCCACCGGGCCAAGCAGGGGTCTCCACTGGGACAGGGCATGCTTACCTGAGACTGAGAGTCCTGGCCGTCCTTCTAAGGGCTGGAAGGTGAGGCCTGCGGCTAAAGGGCCTCACAAAGAAGCTTCATGGCAGAACAGCTTTGGCAAGGACTGCCCCGGCTGACATGCTCACGCTCACCATTGGCCCCTTTGAGCTTGGAGCTTCATCGGACATCTCTGGAGCTTCTAATGGGCCAGACAGACACTGGTGAGTCCTTAGTGGGTCGGAGAGATCGGGGCTGACGCCTGGTGACAGGTGGGCTTAGGTGGATACGGGAGGAGGCAACTAGCAGGCTGGCAGCCTCACACCCAGTGATCTCTTGTCTCCAGAGCCACCAACGCTCACTGGGGAAGGCAGTTTGGGGCAGAGGATGCTGCTCACATCTGGGCACACCTCTTCAAACGGGGGCCATCATGTGCCCCCCGAGGGCAGATGGAGGCTCTGGCAGAGTGAAACTCCACCTGGGAATGAGACTGCGTCCCACTTCTGTCTGGCAGGTAGGGGTGAGGGGTGGGCAGGGCTTCCGTCTGGAGCAGCCACCCACATTCAGCTGGTGAGAAGCAAGGCCTGAGTTCCTGGGACTCGGAGGGGCAACTGTCTAAGCAGCTGCTGGCAGGATGGATGGAAGGGAGAGGAGCCTCCTAGAGAGCCACCAGGGGTTCAGGAGAGCTGCTTCAACTGCAGAGGGGACGTATTTAGGGTGCTTCGCTCTGAGGGAGAGTTGCGTGCAGATTGTCCGGCTGACGTGAACATCAGTCCCCATCACTGTGAGCCCTGCGGTGGTGAGGAGGCTTTTCCCAAACCTCATGGTATCAACTCCCTATGTCATCCCAGTATCTAAACATATAATATAAAATAACTTATATAATTATATAAACATATATAAACATTTATTTATAATGTTTATAAATATGAACATATATTTGGTGTTTTATTAGGATTGCATCCCAGGAGACAGGATTCAAGAAGCCCTTGAATTCCTGTTCCCTGAGTGGAGACAGGGTGGGATAGTTCTCACTCAGGTCAGTGATGCAAATCAGGGTTAGAAGCGCATCAAGTCCTGACTGGTAACCTACTATGCAAGTCAGGCTAGGGTTCCGATTGGTATAATAATGTGCAAATCAGGTAAAGGTAGTTGAGGCAACGATTAGTTGAGTTTCAGTCCAGAGTGGTTATTGATGGGCAGCTGTGCCTTAGCATTTTCCTGGGAGTGGATGTGTCTGAGCATGCCTAGATGTGCCTAGATGTGACTGAATATGTCTGACATGCCTGAAATTGCTCAGATGTGCCTAGGACCTGATTCTCAGCAGTTTCCTGACTTGTTTTTAGACACTCAGACGGAAAAGACTCCAAAATATTTATTTCTTGTCACTGTTTAATGCTACTTCAGGGATACCTCTGTGCTCCTAAGTTGAAGATTAAAGACTTTCTCTTCCCATACAACTCCCTTGGCCCTGGCCCTGCCCTTGGCCCTGCTCTGTGCTGTTTTCTGTGACCACAGGGACTTTGTACCTGCTGTTTCCTCTGCTGGCAACCCTCTGTGGGTTTCAGATTTCATCTCAAACTACAGAAAGCCTTCCTGACTTCTCTGACTAGGGAAATCCGTCTGTTTTATATGCCCAAGAGAACCATCTTCCTTTCTTCCACATAATTAGTGCAATCATTTTATATTTGTTTGTGTGATTAGTTAATTTTTATGCATCTCCACCAGTAGACTTGTTTCAATTATCTCTTACTGCAAAACATCCACCTTCGAAACTCAATAGCACAAAATACAATTTTTTAAAAGATTTTTTATTTATTTATGCATACAAGCTGGGGTACAGGCCAGAAGCATGGGGCAGCGAGAGGGCTCACCAGAGACTGAGTGGGGAGCAGAACAGGCAGATTGACAGAAACACACTGCTGAGGGGAGCAGCGGGCGAGGCAGGAGAGGTCTGCAGCGCCATGTGGGAATCTCCCCGGCCAGTTGTCGAACTCAGCGACAGCTCCACTGCGTAGCACTTAACTGCTGCGCCACCAGGGAAGCCCACAAAATACAATTGTTTGATGATACCCATGACTTTGTGGCTTAGGAATTCAGGAAGGGCTGAGCAGAGCTCTCTGAGCTGGAATATCTAGGACTTCGGGGACTGGCTGGAATGGACGATTAGGAGGTGGTCCTTTATCTCCGCATCACATCTGCTGGGGCAGGGATTTGCAAGTTAACTCCTTTTCTCACAGCCAGGCTGGGCATCCTTCTTCCCCCACAGTCCTTCCATACAGCTCCTTGGGCTTCCTCACTGCATGGCCGTCTTGGGCCGTTTGGACACAAAGCATAATTGATGCCTTTCCCAGAGTGAGAACCTGAGAGCATGGTGGCAGCTGCAGAACTTCTTCTAACCTATCTGGAATTTTCTATCATGTTTGTTGGCATCATAAACAGCCTAGGCTCTGGGGGGGGGGGGCGGAGGGGATGTATCATCCAAGGGATGGTTCATTGGGAGACCTGTCAGCACAAGACAGGAGCCAGGTTTAAGGAGAGGGTCCCTGTAAGTTTCTATATGCCAGCGCCTGCCAGAACCTCATCCAGCAGCCGCCATGTAGAAGACACTCAAGACATTAGCTGAGTAAAGGAGCAAAGGAAGGTAAACTTGGTACAAAGATTTGGGAGATTGCCAGGACTCTAAATTCCTAGAGAGCAAGAAAAATGAATGCTTACTACCAGCAGCACCCCTAAAGGCATACATTCTGCCCAACTTGGGAATTTGTTACAGACCTATGTATTCTGTTTCTGCTCTAACCCGAAGCCTTCTTACTGAGATCTGGCATTGCCCCAGGGTCTGGTGGCCATAGTGGATGAGGGAGTTGGTTAGAGGAGAACAACTCACAATTAGGAACTCACCACTGACGCACACTGTCCAAGGAAGGCAGAGCAGCTGGAGGCCGGTGATGGCAAGAGAATCCTGATTGCAAAAGTATCTAGAAATCCTGAAAGCATAGCAAAGAGATTCCTTCCTTATGCTTTTTCAACATGGCCCATGATAATCTTTCTTGACAAAATTGCCAGCTGAGCCTATTGGGAGAGAGTTTTCACTATGGATTTTATTTTTTTAAAGGATTTATTTATTTATGTGTACAAGAGCTGGGATGCAGGCTAGAGGTGTGAGGGGTGAGAGGATTCACTAAAGACAGAGTGGGGAGCAGAACAGGCGGATCTACTGAAATACTCTGCTGAGGGGAGCAGTGGGTGAGTCAGGAGAGGTCTGCTGTGCCATGTGGAACTCTCCCTGGCTGGGGATCCAACTCGTGCTGCAGTGGCTGCTGATAGCTTCATAGGCTGAGACTTAACCCCTTGCGCCACCAGGTAGGCCCTCACTATGGTTTTTAAATGAAAGTCTATTGGGAAGTGAATTTGCAAAGATATTTTCAAGCAGTGCCACCTTTTTGAGGACAAATGCTGTCACAGACACCAAATTGCATGGAAGATGGAACTTCAACTGCAGGACCAAGTGGAAGTGAGGTTTCAGGGACTGAGCCGCTCCTGCCTGACCTTTTCTGACTCGGTGGTCCTAGTGCTTACTCTTTCCTCCTGGGTGAAGGTCATGGCTTGGTTTCTAGCCATTCCAGCAGGCTAAAACTGCTTACTCTCTGTGCAGTGAGCTTACCTGAACACGTGGGAATTGGCTCGCCAGTGGGTTAGTCTCAGGTGTGGCACACCAGGCTCTCATAAACCTCACCTTCACCTCTGACAGAACAGAATTAGGGTGTGTGTGTTGGGGGGGATGGAGGGGTATCAGCCCCAAGGCACAACCATACTGAGGGAAAAAAGGTTAATCATGCAAAATTTCCAGGTTCCTGGCTCTTGACAAGTTCACCAATGCTTCTGCTGCCTCCCGCCTCCTCTCTGAGCTCCCCTCACAGGGTAAGACAGAGTCCCTCTCAGGTTCTTTCTGCTAGTTTGACCCACTTAGCAGGGCCTCACCTGGAAATTAGAAATTCAGATCCCACTACCAGGTAGGACCCAAAGTTTAGCCAGATCTGCAGGTGTCTGGCTGACTCTTCTCCCCTCAACTCTCCCCCCTCCCCTGGCCCTGCCCTCCCCTCCCCTCCTGAAGATAAGAGCAGGCAGCCTCTATTTAAGATGAAAGGGCTCCTGGTGTAGGCAGCTGTCCTCACTGTGACCTGCATAGTATTTACTCTCCCATTTCTTAGGGACAGCTCCATCCTTTCCCCCCTCTGCATCCTTAATACTTGTATTTTAAACACTGACACTGCCTGGCAATCCTTTTCTGCTTTCAAAAAAAGGATAATTTGGCCCTGGAGGAAAAAAGCAATCTTCTGAAATTAAGGATGGTAGATGGGCTTTTGAACACTGAAGACACCTTCCCAGTCTGCATTCACAAGCCTCCCAGCCATTCCACAGCCAGAGGGCCTCCAGCCTGACAAAGGGAGTGAAGGCCAAGACTGGTTTCCATTGCTTCTCCTGGGAATACCCTTCCTCTTCAATGTGCTCTGTAAACTTCCCAGGAGCTTTCTAAACAGAACCACGTGGTCATTCACAGCCCAGAAGACACCTTGAATATCCACAGAGACTGGCTACAGAAATGTATGTCTGCCCGGTCCCCTCCTCTCCCAATCCCCCTCCAGGAGGAGGAGCCAGAGGTAGGTCCTCTCCTGTGGTGGTAACTGCATCCCCTCAGCCCCCCACCAGCTTCCCACTTTAAATCTCATGTCCCCAGGGCAGCTTGAGATTGTTTTTTTTTTTTTTTTTTTTAGAATGTGAATCAACCATCAACCCCAACACTGAGTCCAAACTCAAAGTTCTCAGAATGTTCTGGAAGCTTCTCACAACTCGTTGCTGGGGTCCTTGGGCTCTCCCCTACTTCATGCCAGAGCTCAAACCTCCCTTTCTTCCACCAACCTGTCCCCATATGGCCCTGACCCCAGCAGTCCCACAGCTCCTCCTTACTTTGGACATCACCCCTAAAAATATCTGTCCCCCTGCACCCCACACTGCCGTTGTTCTCCTTTCTGCCTCTCCCACTTAGGGTGGCATTTTACCTGGCTGCCAGCTCAATGCAGAACTTACCTGCATTTCGTTAGGTGAAATCTCACCGGATTCAGTGTTCAACTCCTCAGGGATTGAGCTTGTCAGAGGTTGTGCCGCCCCAGCTGTCTGCCGCCTCAGTTTCCGCCCTGACAGGTTCCAGGGGATGTTCTTGGCTCACCTGGCTCAGATGTGGTTACCTAAGTGCCGCTGGCACAGAGCCAGGGCTGCCAGGACAGACTGTTAGCTTTTAATCAACAGTCAGTCTGCCGCTCAGCCCATGCTCTCATCTCGCCCCTCCTGCAAAGCAGCATACGGTGAGCAGCTCTTTTTTTAAATTCCCTAGTGGCCACATTTAGGAATGAAAAAGAAATAAGTAAAATTAACTTCAAAAAATATTTAAATACCATATCCATAATATTATTCCAGCATGAATCACTATAAAAGTTGTTAATGAGACAGTTCATGTGGTTTTTCTCTTCCTATGAAAACCCAGATCTGGTGTGTATTATACCAACAGCTATTCTTTGTGCTTGCACGTCCACTCACACCTGTCATTTCAGCCTTGCCATCTTCAGCTCTGACCCTCGTGTCCATCCTGAGTCTGCCCCTTTCCCTAATTCCTCGCTGCCACGGCCTGGGTCCTAGAGCTTTGCCTCTGTCATCCCTGCCAGGGAAGTTTCCCTCCAGGTCTTCCTCCCCCACCTGTGTGTGTATAGAGGTGGCAGGTGAGGAGGGCCTGCCTGTGCATGTGGACAGAGAAGGGCCCACCAATGTGTGGGCGGATATCAGGTGAGGGGGGCCCATTTGTGCGTGTGGATAGGTGCCAGTGAAGATGGCTCACCTGTGTGTGTAGACAGGTACCAGGTGTGTCTGCCAGCCTCCAGCCCTGTGGTAGCTGAGTGACAGGGGGCTTTATTGGTCCTCTTCTTGCACTCAAAGGGCTCTAGGTCACCTGGCACTTGGGTAGAGCACATCTGGTTGGGCAGGAGGAGGGTCCCCTTGCCTGGAGGTGTCCAGCAAGTACAGGAAGGGAGGGAGGGCTGGAGGCCTCCATTCCCTCACCCCCTTCCTGGGGGCCTTCCCTTTTAGCTGGGCCCCTTAGCGCCCCAGGCAGTTGGTAGGGGACTGTTTTAAAAATGCAGACGCACATTGCCAATGATGACTTCAACATTATTTGGAAATACTGTTGAGAAAAAGTTCAGCTGGTTTCCAAATCCAGTCAAATCAGCATAAGAAGTGTTGGTGGCTGCGCTCCCACCAACAGTGAGCAGGGCTCCAGTTGCTCTGCTAGCGCAGCGTGTGGGTAACAACAGGGCATCTTGTGCCCTGCAAAAATCTGATAGAACCGAGATTGCGTGTTTAGTGTTCTTACCACCATCAACGTTTATTTTTTTAATTAAGAAAAAAGGAATGTCCTTACTATAGGGCAAAGGTAGGAAGACATGAAAACCTTAGCTAAATTTCCAACTTTTAACTTGCAAGTGGTGATAAAACTGGCTCTAAATTCTTTTTGTCCTTTTTCTGTAGTTTTTCACTGCTATAGATCAGGACTTGAAAGAGTGTCATTAGAAAGTCTTGATAAGGAAACATGGGTGGCCGTTTTCAGAGCTAAATCCTGACCTACAGAGGTCATGTTTTCTAAAGCAAGTTTCACAGTAAGTCTTTTAGAAAAAAATTCATGTGGAAATATTATGCAAAATCAATATTTTCATATCATGACTATGTAAAAATAAAGAAAATCCAATGAATTCTTTGCTGTGCTCCATGTCATGCCAACGAAGCCCTTAATTTGCCTCAGTTCACCCCAAGTCACTGTGTCTGAGAGTAAAAGTCTCAGGACAGTGTGGAGTTGGCGCGGGCTCGCCTCCCTGAGCTCCCCTGCCCCCTGCCTCTAGAGTCTGCGTTTCACCACTTTTGTAATGAAAATGCCCTTTTTTCAAAAAAAGAATTTAAACAACCAAAAGTTCAGCTCCTATCACCAACGTTTTATCATCAGAATTAGTCAGGCAACTAGAGGTCTGAGCATGGCTTGGAGAACAGGCGCACGCTTTCTCTCCTCTCCTTTCGGTGTGTCCCGGGCAGCGCCACTGTGCTGGGAACTTGGGAGGGGCTCATCTGCTCCACCTCCCAGGTGTGAAGAACCCTGAATATCTGAAGTGAGGCTTCCCCAGCTCACTGAGGCCCAGCTGGAGGTGCAGGGGGTGCCAGCCAGCAGCTCTTTCCCAAGGCAAAACACTGCAGTGTCTATTCACTTGGTGGCATTGTGAGTTTTGAGGGCGAGGCGTGTCCCTTCTAGTTCTGACTGTAAACTAACCTTTCACTCACCACTAATGACTGATGAGCCAGCTAAAGAAGATTTTAACAATGGGGACCCAGCCATTATTACCTCTACAATGCATTCTTCATAAGTCAGGAAAACAATTAAGGCCCAGCCTTTGCCCTCCTCTGCACACAGAGACCATCGACATTTCTTTAGGTCAAGATGACTTAGGAAATTAAAAATGAAAACCAGAAGCCCCTGTCAAGAATAATTATATTTTTACCATTAATGATTCACTGTTCCTTTTGTTCTTTTGTGTGTGTGTTGCTCTGTGACAAGGTGCATGAGCTGAATTCAAACTAGTGATTGTTGGAGCAGTTCTCTGTATAAAGCCTGTTGGATTATTTCCCAGGTTTGAATCCTCACTTTGATTTTCTCATGAACTCTAATTATCATGGAGACTTTTATTTCTGGTAACAGTGAGGTGGTGATTCCTTGGGACCTCTGAGTCCTGCTAGGGGCGCGAGTGCTGTGCTTCTAAGCTTGGGCTGCAGTGGGGGAGGGAGGGAGGCAGTAATATTGGAATTTCTCAGCTCAAGGTCTCAGTTTGTCCAAAGTCCCATAGAGAGAAATGCTGTTGCAACGTGAAACTTAAAATAGGTAAAGATCAAAAGAGAATGATGAATTTCTGGGTATAAAAATAAGAAAAATGTTTGAGTTGAGATGCACCCTACCAGTCACCAATTTAATTTCACCGTATGGTCTACCATCCTTGAAAAGTAGCTGCGATTTTAAAGCTAATTAATGAAGCAGATTTTACCAGTATGGACATTGTACAGAAAGTAACTACCCTTTGTGTTTTTTAAGAGAGATTCCATTTAAGCTTTGAGTGAGACTGTGCTTCTGGGATGGTGGTTCCAGAAACCCAGGACAAGCAGCTACCTTGGATCCTGTTTTAGAAGAGGCAGAGTGCTCATGTGTTCAACAAGGTCTCCCCACTCTCCACTGGGAGATGCTTTCTCCTAATCTGAGGCTTACTTTTTCATTTCCTTTTTAAAAAAGATTCATTTATTTATGCAGTCAATGCTGGGATATAGGACAGATTTTTGAAGAGAGGACTACTGTAGGACTTGCCACGGAATGGGGTGGGGGGGTACAGCCACCACTTGGACCAGGGCTTAACCCCCTAAAATACTCAGCATCTGCATTTCTCCAGATGGGGATAAACCCACACCTGTGCTGCCCTCCCTCCCACACTTGGCAGAGATAGGTGCACAGAACCTTGGGGATAAGCCTCAGGTGTTCCCCAAACATCTCCTCTAGCCCCCGGAGTCTCCAGCCTCTGGCTCCCCAGGAACACCCACAGACACTGTGGCTACAGAGAACCTGGGTGTCAGCAAGAGTCAAGGGTGCAACCTCTGCTGCAGGCGAGAAGCCCAGGTGAGCAATGTAGCTGCTGGTAGAAGCTGAGGGACTGCTCAGCGCCCTGCTGTGGCGTCTCTAACTGGGGTGCCACTTCTGCGCTCTCTAGGATGCTCTCTTCCCGTTTGTGTTCTGAAGTGCAATGGATGGGACAGAGAAGCTATCGTCCCCTCCGTTCCCACACCCACCCCCTTGCCCTTCACGGTGTCTGGGCCTGGCTGCAGCTGCTCTCACTGACCCCCAGGCCTCACTGCTCAGCACCATGGTGGGTTCCTCTCTTCCTCCTGCCAGCTTCCCTCAGTCTGAGGGGAGCCATCACCGGAGTATAGTAGCAAACAGTCTGTGTTATTTTAGTGATTCTACATACAAGTTAAATGCTCTGATATTTGCATTTAAAACCACAATGCATAACATAAAGATGAATGGTAAAATTCCTGCTATTAATTGAGATGTTTAGATTTTCTTAGATTAATGATAGAGTAAATAAAATACATGACCAACTGGAAGAGAGTACCAGTGGTAGAAACAAAAAGTATTTTTTCCCCATCTTGTGATTTTTAAAATATAAATATATATATTATATCTTTTACATTATTGTGTATTCCCTGTGGGTTACCCACCACCAATTCACCCATGAACTGTCACCATAGTCCCTTGTGCTCTTTTCTCCCTTTTTGAACCCTTATCCTCCCCCTCCGTCGCTGAATGTCTCTTATTTATGATTGTCTGCTAGTTTTTTGTTTTGTTTTTGTTGTTGTTGTTGTTATTTTCTCCTCCTGATCTCTTGTTTGGTTCCCCTGTATTCCTCCTGTAAGTGAAACCATTCGATATTTTTCTTTTTCCTTCTGGGTTATTTCGCTGAGCATGATCTCTTTTAGCTCCCTTCTAGCTGCATTTTGTTGCTGCAAAAGGCATGAGTTTATCTTTTTTGACTGCTGAATAGTATTTCATTGGGTATATGTACCACATCTTCTTGATCTAGTCGTCTATTTTTGGTCATCTGGATTGTTTCCATATCTTAGCTATTGTAAACAATGCTGCAATAAACATAGGGGTGCATGTATCCTTTTGGATTAATGTTTTTGTGTCCTTTGGGTAGATTCCCAAAAGTGGTACTGTATGGAAGCTCCATTTTTAGCAGTTTGAGGAACCGCCATTACAGCTTTCCATAGTGGCTGGACCAGTTTGCATTCCCCCCAGCAGTGTAGGAGAGTTGCTTTTTCTCTACATCCTCGCCAGCATTTGTTGTTGCTTGTTTTTTTATTGTGTGCTGTTCTTACTGCTGTTCTTACCACTGTAAGGTGGTATCTCATTGTGGTTTTGATTTGCATTTCCCTGATTATAAGTGAGTTTGAACATTTTTTCATATACCTGTTGGCCATTTTCATTTCCTCTTTGGAGAAGTGCTTTTTTAGCTCTTCTGCCCATGTTTTGACTGGATTGTTGACATTGTTTTTGCTGAGTCATGTGAACTCTTTGTAGATTTTTGTGATCAGTCCCTTATTGGCTGTATTGTGTGCAAAAGTTTAGAAAGAAAAGTTTTTTTTTTTATTTTACTTTTGCATACAAGCTGGGGTGCAGGCCAGAGGTGTGAGGCAGTGAGAGGGTTCACCAGAGACAGAGTGGGGAGCAGAACAGGCAGATCGACCGAAATACACTGCTGAGGGGTGCAGGAGGCGAGGCAGGAGAGGTCTGCTGTACCATGTGGGATTCTCCCCGGCCAGGATTCTCCCCCACCAGGATTCTCCCCAGCCAGGCACTGAACTTGCGCAGCAGCTGCCGACAGCTCCACAGCCCTGTGCTAACCCCGTTGTGCCACTGGGGAGGCCCTAGAAAGAAAAAATTTTAAATGCAAACATCACAGCACTTTCTCCTGCCTTTTGAACAAGGTGCCTGTGTCCCCATTCTGGCTGAGGACTTTGTGACATGGATTTCCGGGCCACATCTCGACTGATTAAGACACAGCCACACACCCATCGTGCGCGCAGTAGCTTTTCCAGAACTGCGTAGTGATAAGGGCAGTTCTCAGATGTTAGCTCGCATTTCCCAGCACCAGCCCCAGGATCGAAATCATGTCGGAGCTCAACGCTTGACTTGAGTCACAGCAGAGCTACAGGAACATCTGGGAGGGATTACCTGACCTTCTTTGCAAGATGAAATTGTTTATTTGATTCAAAAAATAATACAACTGATGTCTATTGATGGTGACTAGATAAGCAAAATGTGGCCTGTCCATGTAATAGAACGTGAATTCGGCTTTAAAAAGGAAGAACATTCTGATACATGCTGTAGCATGGATGAACGTGTGGTCATTATGCTAAAAGACACAGTCACCAAAGGACAGACACTGTGTGATACTTCAGGATGTGCACAGACATGGGCTTCAGCCTATCTATCATCCTTTCAGGGGACAAGACTGCAGCTCCCACAGGGACCTGAGGAAAAATCTTCTCTGGATTCCAGTTTTCCCAAAGGTGATTTTCTCACAGTCTCTAAGACAAGGCAGTTTGGCGAGGACTTTGAAATGACAGAGAAAAGAGGGTCATTTGAGAAGAGGAGAGCCAAGGCTGTGTGCTCTGATGGCCCAAATACTGCAGTCTTGCAAGTTTAGCTTTGTAGGAAACTGTCAAATTGATTTCCAAAATGTCTGTACCATTTTATATTGCTAGTTGCAAAATACATGCTGTCACTTGCTCTACATTCCTACCAACCTTGGCATGATAAGCATGTTTTCTGGCAATTTGCAATCCCATGTTTTATTTTATGAACTGCCCAAATAGTTTTCCAATAGAAAAAAAGAGTGGTCTTATTATTGAAGTATAAGAGTTGCTTGTAGGTTCTAGATGCAGGTATTTGCTAAAGCCGTCTACCTATTGCCCATGTGTTCAACAAAGTCTCTCCACTCTCCATTGGGAGATGTTTTCTCCTAATATGAGGCTTACTTTTTCATTTCCTTTTTTTTAAAAAGATGTATTTATTTATGCATAAAATGCTGGGATGTAGGCCAGAGGTGTAGAGGGAATGAGAGGATTCACCAGAAAGAGTGGGAAACAGAACAGGCAGATTGACTGAGATACATTGCTGAAGGGATTAGCAGACAGGGCAGGAGAGGCCTGATGCTCCATGTGGGAAGCTCCCTGGCTGGGGATCGAACTCATGCTGCAGTGGCTCTGGATAGCTTCATCATGCTGTGATTTAACCCATTGTGCCACCAGGGAGGCCCATTTTTTCATTTCCTTAATGGAGTCTTTCAAAGTGCAGGCATTTTCATTTTGAGGTTCATTATACCTTATTTTCAGTTGGGCTTTTTCTGTCTATTTTCTATGGTTATTTTTTAAATTTTGTTCCTTTTTATCACTGATGTTAAGCATTTTCATTATGGCTATGTCCAGTTGTGGTTTTCTTTGAGTTAATCATTCTTGGGGATGTAGTGAATCTCCTGGATCTGTAGGTTTAAACATGTTGTCATGTTTGGAAAATTGCTCATTAAATATTTTCTGTGGCTCCCCTTGCTTTTTACTGGGCTTCCATCTGTATATATGTGGGACAAGTGGTTGCTGTCCCTCATTGAGTGAGGGCTCTGCTCTCTTTTGCTCAGTGCTTCTCTTTGTGCTTTATTTTGGATAGTGTCTTTTGCTGTATTTTGAAGTTAATTGATCTTGTCTTCTTCAGTGTCCAGCCTGCTGTTAATACCATTTAATGAAACTTTTATTGTAGGTATTACATTTTTCCTCTCTAATATTTCTACTTTGTTCTTTTTTTAAATCTTCCACTTGTCTCCTCATTAGGTTCATGTGTTCATTACATTCTTGAAGATACTGATCATATTTTTTAATAAGTTTAATGCTTTTGTATGTTAACTCTATCATTCTGCCATTTCTTGGCCTGTTTCTGGTCTGTTTTACAGAGTACTTTCTTGCTTTAGTGCATGTCTAGTATTTTGTTTAGTTGGATGCCAGTTAAGAATTTAGATTGTTAAATATTAAATTTTATTATTGTCCTTTGTAAAGTATGAAAATTATTTTCAATCCTGCTCAATTCTTTCAAGACTTGGAAAACAATAACAGAGAGATGTGTAAACAAGCCCATTGTAGAGTAAGGCTAGCTGGGTGAATGTAGGGTGAACACAGAAATGGAGAAAGTTGCTTAAAAAGAATGTAGAGTCACAGACTAAAAAAAAAAAAAAAATAACACTGAGCTCTCACAAAATTCACCTTTTCAGAGATTTAATACTTTTGAAATGATGTAATGAGTCATCAGTTTTGTAGGATTTGTAAGGCTTTATGGGATAGTTTTTCTCTTCTTAGAAAAGACTGTTTTACCTTGCTTGAGCTTCAGAATCTGCCATGATCCTGTTGCTAAGTTTAGCTAAAATAAATATATAATCCTACTAATACTTCATTCACTTATGACACAAGGCAGAAGACAATCTATCTTGTTCGCTATAGTAGTTTAATAACATGGTTATTAGGACTTCCAAAACTGTGAATGTAAGAATTTTACTTGTGGGATGGTAATCACAAGGGGTAAATTGGCTATAATAAAAATCAACCTCCCAATTATGTGGGAGGTGAAGTAAGGTGAAGGGCTAATATGTAGAAATCTTCTCTTTCCTTAGGGTATAGTCTTTATTATGCCAATTAAATGTATACATTATTATGACTCAGATAATTTCATATTTTTATCCTATGCAGCAATATGTATTCATATTTAAAATTGTAAAAATTTAAATTTATAAATATGTGCAGGTCTGTATTGAACTCTCCTGTTTCATTGGTCCATCCATGAACTAACACCACCACACTGAGTTAATTACTATAATTTTATAAGTCTTATTATTGGGCAAGTCACCCACAGTGTTTTACGGGAGTGTCTAGCTATTCTTGGTTCTTAGGCCTTTCAGAGAAATTTTATAATTAGCACATGAAATTTCACAAAAAAATACCCTCCTGATATTTTGACTAAAACCACAATGGATTTACCTATCAATTTTGGGGGAAATAGCATCTTTATGATCTTAAGTCAAAAAATTCCTAGTCATGAATGTATTTCTTTAAGGTATTCTTTGATGGTTTTCAAATCAGTTTACAATTTTTCTCCATAATGGTCTCATAAAAATTTTTTTGAAAGTATATTCAGTTATTAGATGTGTGCCACATATATTTTGCCAAATAACAGGCAAGTGCTAAAACAGATATTTGGTCAAAGTCTTGGTCAAAACTGATTTAAGAAAACTAAATATGTGTCTGAAACACACTCATAAATATTACATTGATCAGAATATTTATTTCATCTGACCTCCCTGGTGGCACAGGGGTTAAAGTCTCAGCACTATCAAGCTATCACCAGACACTAAGGCATGAGTTTGATCCCCGGGCAGGGAATTAATCCACATGGTGCAGCAGACCTCTCCTGTCTCACCCACTGCTCCTCTCAGCAGTGTATTTCAGTCAATCTGTCTGTCCTGCTACCCACTCTGTCTCTGGTGAATCCTCTCACACCACTCCCAACCCCAACCCCTGCACCTCTGGCCTACACCCCAGTTCTTGTATGTATAAATAATAAAATAAATCTTTAAAAAAAAAAAAAGGGAGAACATAGAACTTTTAAAAAAAGTGGAAATTTATTGCATAAAAAAAGTTCAATTTTTATGTTGGTAGGACTGAAAAATGGTCCAACCTCTATGGAAAGCTGTATGGCGGTTTCTCAGACAATTAAAAATGGAGCTTCCATATGACCCAGCAATTCCACTCCTAGGAATATACCCAAAGGACACAAAAACAGTAATCCAAAAGGTCACATGCACACCTATGTTTATTGCAGCTATTTACGATAGCTAAAACATGGAAACAACCCAAATGCCCCAAAATTGATGACTGGATCAAGAAAATGTGGTGTATGTATACAATGTAGTACTTTTCAGCAATCAAAAATGATAAACTAACACAATTCTCAGCAACATGGATGGAGCTAGAAGGGATCATGCCAGTGAAATAAGCCACAAGGAAAAAGAAAAATATCAAATGGTATCTTACAGGAGGACTATAAGAGAGCCAAACGAGAAATCGGAAAGAGAAAATAGCACACACAACATAACAAAACCAAAAACTAGCAGGCACCCACAAATAAGAGACATTTAGCGAGGGAGGGGGAGGAAAAGAGACCATAATAGAGGAGAAAAGAGCACAAGGGACTATGGTGATGGTTCACAGGTGAATTGGTGGTGGGAAACCTATGGGGGATACACAGTAAAGGACATAAATTAAATTTTTTAAAAAGTTCAATTTTTATACTAAGCTGTTAGTATCCAAATTTTGTTTGATATTATAAAGAAGAAATCAGTTTTCAGAAAAGACAGCTGCTTGATTGCTCCTGGGGTAACTGGATGGCACATATGTAGTGCTCTCACCTTCAAACGGGCTGATGGGAAAACCAGATACTTTTGAGGGACATAAGTTTCTCCTTTAAAACTTTTTTATGTCTTAATATATTTATCAACTTTCTTTCTAGAGAAATTTTGAAGTGGACAATGATAACAATATACTTTAAATTTATCTTCATGAGATTCCCCATAATTTTTCTCAAAGATCTCACTGTTTAAATGAAATTAGGTAACTGAAAATTAAATGTACATTTTAAAGATTACTTTGTTCAAGGTAATGAGTGCTAGCATGCCCAACAATTCTCTGACAACTAGAATAATTACATAATCTAATTCTCAGTATTGTGCTTCTGTAATTACATAAAGTTTTAGGAACATTACTTGGTTCAAAAAAGGCATAGTGTTTCCTAAATTTGTCTAGCTAATGTATTCTCTTAATATTCATATTCACTTGCAGACTTTCAATTATTTATTTAGTTACTTGGAAATCCTTAATCATTGGTTTTCTTCATAAAATCAACTGCTTGCACAACCATCACTCATTACTGCAGAATTTTTCTCTTGCAGTAATAAATATACAGTTATACTACAACCAACATTTCAACATGGAAAGAACCTAAGAAGATTTATCCTTCAAGGTACATATAGACTGTGTATCTATTTGTAAAGTAAATATTTAGATATTCACAATAAAGTCTAATAACATGTTTAATTTGTTCTACTAATGAAACCTACACAATCTTATTATCAAACACAGTTCAGGGGTATAAGAAATGACATTTGATTTTTCCATACCCAAACCACAGACAAATAACAGATTAGGGCCAATGAGGGTAGAGATTAGCTTCTGTGTTAGGTACTATATAATTTTTCCTTATTTGCTATAATAAGTGGCATTTTCAATAAATTATACTTTTTATATATCCTCAGTAACTACTGCTTTAAATTGTCACATATAGTATATAGAAATTAAAAGCAAAGCCATTTGTATGATCCGCCTTTAATTTTGAGGGTCCAAGTTTCCATTTTATACTACAGAATTATTTTTTTCTTTTCTTATAGGGTTAATTTGTGCTAAATTGTTTTTTGTTATATGAGAAAGTATTTTGTCTTCATTCTTTTTTTTTAAGAATTTATTTTTAGGGTAGTTTTAGCTTTATGATAATGTTGAGAGGAAGGTACAGCGATTTCCCATATACTCCCTGCTCCCACACATGCATAGCTTCCCGCATTAGCAACATCACACACCAGAATGCTACTTTTTTTTCAATCAAGGATAAACCTACACTGACACATTATCAATCCAGAGTTTATAGTTTAAGATTAGGATTCTAGGATTAGGGTTCACTTCTGGTGTGGTATAGTCCATGGCTTTGGACAGAAATATAATGACATATATCCATCATTATAGTATCACACAGAGTATTTTCACTGTCCTAAGTCCTGATTCTTCTGTTCATCCCTCCCTCCCCTTACCCTTCACAACTACTGAGCATTTTTTTTTCAGTATTTTTTTTTTTTTTACATACAAGCTGGGGTACAGGCCAGAGGCGTGGGGTAGCGAGAGGGTTCACCAGAGACAGAGTAAGGAGCAGAACAGGCAGATCAGAAGTACACTGCTGAGGGGAGCAGCGGGTGAAGCAGGAGAGGTCTGCCTCACCATGTGGGATTCTCCCTGGCTGGGCATCAAACTTGCATCTTGCGCTGCCGACAGCTCCACAGCGCAGCGCTCAACCGCTGCGCCACCAGGGAGGCCCCTACTGAGCATTTTACTGTCGCCACAGTTTTACCTTTTCTGGAATGTCACGTCATTTGTATTCAAACAGTGTGTAACCCTTTCAGATTAGCCCTTTCAGATTCTTTCTTCCTTTTTTTAAAAAAAAAAAAAGATTTGTTTATTCATGCGTACAAGAGCTGGGGTGCAGGCAGATGTGTGGGGTGTGGGGTGAAATGATTCACCAGAGATAGAGCGGGGAGCAGAACAGGCGGATTCACTGAAACACACTGCTGAGGGGAGCAGCAGGCGAGACAGGAGAGGTCTGCTTCGCCATGTGGGAAGCTCCCTGGCTGGGGCTCAAACTCCTGCTGCAGTGGCTGCGGATAGCTTCATAGTGCTTAGACTTAACCCCTTGCGCCACCAGGAAGGCCGCCCTTTCAGATTCTTTCACTTGGTAATACACATTTGGTTCCATTATGTCTTTTCATGGTTTGACAACTCATTTGTTTTTAGCACTGAATAGTATCTCACTGTCTGGATGCACCATTCACCTGCTGAAGAACATCTTGGTTGCTTCCAAGCTATGGCAATTATATCACAACATGGCTAAAAGCGCATAGGTACGAGTTATTGTGGGGACGTAAGTTTTCAGTGTCTTTGGAGTGTGACTGCTGGATCGCACATTAACAGCATGTTTTGTTTCAGAAGAAACCACCAAGCTGTCTCGCAAAGTGACCGCGCCAGTGCCCCAGGTCTCTCTGAACTTCGGCTGCTCCTGCCCTGGAACCTCCCCTCCCGTGGATCTCAGCAGAATTGTTGATTTTTCCATTTGTTCAGCTTTTTACTTGTTAGGATGAGTAGTGAACTTGAAACAGAACTGGAAACTGGAAGTTCCCAGCTGCATTTTTGCAAAAATAGACTCCCTTTTGCCTTGATTCTTGAAAGATATTTTCACTAGAGAGAATTCTGGTTGACAGCTTCCCTTTTTTGTTTTATCACTTGGAGACTATTTCTTCCTCTTCTGGCCTCATTCATCTCTCACAAAACATCAGCCAGTAATTGAATTGTTCCCCACACTTAATGTGCTGTGTTGCTCTTGTTCCTTTCGAGATTTTTCTTCACAGTTGGTTTCTTGCAGTTTGGCCATGATGAGCTCTGGCATGGCCTTCTTTGTATTTATCTAGCTCCGTATTCACTAAGTATTTTGAGGCTATACATCTATGTCTTTCATAAGATGGAAAATTTCAGTCAATATTTCTTCCTATAATTATTCTGTCCCCTTCTTTCTCCTCTCCCTCTGTTATAGGGCAGGATAAGGGGTACTCCAGGTCCCCCAAACTTGTCCACTCTAAATAGGTTCTGCCATCCACTGCATCAAGACAAAACATAGTCTAGTACCTACGACCTTTAATGGAAAGCAGCTTTAATACAATTTGTGTGCTATAAAGACAAGAGAATGAATAAAGTTTTAAATCAAGCACTCAAAGTTACCCATTCCTCCTGGGTAAAAGCCCTGCCAAACAGGGTTGGCCCAAAGCAGGACTGCTGAGGCCCAAAAGTTTGCTGCAAGTCTAAAGCACCTTCTGGTGGGGCCTCGTAGTAAAGGGGCGGAAGGGGCCCAGCACAACTGGGACAGAAGGAACAAAATCAAAATCAAAATAAAATCTGCCATTGTTAAGCTCCCCACGGGTCTCTCACCCACATCAGTTTCAACCAGTCCAAGACCAAGAAGCAAGTGCAGCTTCTTCACATGCCTCTCTGCCCCACGTGCCTCCTCCAGGCCCCCTCTGGCTCGCTGTCCTTCCATCCTTCCCCAGTCTCCTCTCCAGCTTCTCCTCGTTGCTCAGCTCCACCCTTGCTTGGGTGGGGCAGGAACCCTGGAATCCCCCCTTCTCCTGGGGACCACCCTGTTACACTTCAAGGACTTCAATCATATACATGTAAAACTGTTTGCTCACCTAATCCCCTTAGGCTTCGACCTTCGTACAAACACACACACACACAAACCCCCCCCCCACACACACACTCATTTTTCTGTCCTTATTATCTATTTCTATTTATTGGCCTTCAAGTTTACTTATTTTTTTCTTCTGTCATCTCCATTTGTCTATTAAATCCATTTAGTGAACTTTTTTTTTCATATCTTATATTTTCTTGGTTCTAGAAATTTTCTCTTGGTTCTTTTTTTGGTCTTTCCTGTTTCTCTGTGAGTATATTTTGTTCTGGTTTGCTGAGGATAGTCATCATAACTACTTAAAAATCTTTGCCTGTTTGTTCTGACATCTGGCTTCCCTCAAGCATTATGTCTTTATTTTCTTTTCTCTGGAGTAGTACTTCATTTCCCTGGGTTTGTTTGCTTGTATGTAAGGTAAATTTTGGACATCCTAGATTTTCAAAAAGTTAAGCTGTGAGCACTCCAGATTCTGCGTGTCATCTCTGTGGGTGTCATTTCTTGGTGGTAGCAGGCGACTGTCTCAATTGGGTGGCAGAGCAAAGCGCAGTTCAGTTCTTCTCTCATTTGCTGCCAGTTTTCCAAGCCCTGAGGAGAGGGGTTTCCCTCTCGCACCCTTGGCCCAGACGCCACTTCGTTGTATCTGGCACTGTCTAAAGCTACAGAGGGGTGAGGATTGGGGCTCAGAATGGGGGAGAGGGGAGCACAAGGGACTGTGGTGACAGTTCACAGGTGAATTGGTGGTGGGAAACCCACGGAGAATACACAGTAATGTAAAAGACGTAAATAAAAATAACAATAAATAAATAAATAAATAAATAAATAAATAAATGCTACAGAAACGGGGCCTGCCGCAGGCAAGGGTCCTTTTCTGATGTGGATCCCTAGTCCCCACCTCCTCCTTGAATCCTCAGGCAGCTGCCTGCGCACCGCATCTCAATGCTGTAGCTGCTTCCTGTGGGTGTGCTGGTCCAGTGGGAGTTTGTTAGTCATTATTGGAAACAGAAGTCTTTCTCATAAAAACACTTCGTAGTTTCTGTCACATATGCTATTCACCTTTTTCTTTAGAAATTTCAAATATTTTGTATTTTCAACCCCCATCAAAAATAGCATGCTCTGTGTGCAAACACTCCCTCACTCTTACCCTCTCTCTCCATGCTTCCTATTTAGTTATTTCTTCTAATTTATAGGCAGGCTATTGAATTTTTAAAATTGATTTTACATGCAGTACTTTTCCAGAAATTTATTTTAATCTGATTTCTTTTTCATTTTTATAGGGAGAATTGTGACCTGCGTAAATAATGCTTACATCTTTTATTTTTTTAAATTACCCTTCTTATCGCGATAGTGTGTCTTCTTGCTTTTACTCTTGACTGAAGTCCCAGTGTGCTCTCCACGCCTGGCCCAGCTCCCCTGAGGGTCTTTCCTTTTCTCTCTCAGGATGAGATGCTGCCCTGGGGGAGGCCATTCTAAAGAGCTAAATGAAGAACTAGTTTCTCTTCACTGACTTGGTTGAGTTCACGCTGGCCAAAAAGAACAAGCCCAAAGCCTTGGAAGAAGATCTTAGGTAAAAACACTAAAAAAGTCTTTGTTAGAAACGCCTACTGAAAACAGAAGAGGCGGAATTAATTTCTCTGTTAGATTTTGGTTCTCTAAGGACAAAGTGAAGTGATTTTTTTTTAAATTTTTAGATTCTTCAGTTAAAGTACAATAATCTAACTGGAATAATCTAAACCTCCTTGGCTGAAACTGCAAAGTAAAGAAATTATGTAAATAATTTGTTACAAATTTGCCCCTGAGCTATTCATATAATTGAGTACAAAGTAAAGATTTGATGTGCTTAATTTCCTGAAAAAATATTTCATCCCCCCATCTCATCTTTGTGAATAAAACAGTGGTCTATGAAAGAAAAATTAAGTTCCTGCTATTTTTTGAAAAAAATTATTTTTTTAAAAAAGACACTAGTAGAGAAATAGAAAAGGTATATGAAGAGAAACTGACAGAAGAAACACAAAGACTCAGTACACACATGGAAATAGAATATAGTCCATGAGTAGTCCAGGGAATAAAATTAAAATAATGATTGATATAAAGATCTTTTGTCTATCAAATTAGTAAAAAAAATTAATAATTGATTATATCCAATAAGCCTGTGGTGAAAGAAATGTTCTTATCTGGAATTGAAAGTACTGTAAATAGCTCTCAAATGACCACAATTCTGCATCCCCCAAAACAGCCCTGCTTCCCTCAGGGCTTGTGGCACATCCTATTCTGAGTTTAGGCTCAGGCATGACCAGTGGCATCCCTGAGTTATTCCTCAAGGCAGCAGGGACTTGACAGGCGTGTGATTGAAGCTGCCCTCTCTCTATGCACTGCTCCCTATGCCAGGAGAATGTGCCAGGCTTCCTGCTGGAGGGCAATGCCTGCGAGCTTTGCAGAGTGACCCGGACTTCTTGCCAGGGTCTCCCAGATCACAGGCAAAATGCACAGCCATGCCCAGCAGTGCTGCCCTGCAAAGGGGCATTTATTACAGATTTTGGTGAGATCTGTGTCCCCTGTTATGCAGCATTACTGGGGAGGTAAACTGAGTCCATGGAAATAGGCTTGACTTGCCAAGAATTATTAAATGGCAACCCTTGACAATGATATTTCTAGGAAAAATCATAAATCCATACGAACTGACTGGTTTGCAAGTCAATGGAAGCATTACTTGTGAGGGAAAAATTACTTTCAAAGTTAAATTTCTATCAGTAAGCATAATTAAGTCATATCTGAATAATAGGATTTTATATAACTATCCAAAAGAACAAAATAGAGTTGTATAAACTGAAGTGGAGAAATGTTTATGATATCCTAAGTAGGAAAATTGCTGCCAAATAGTAAGCATAATATAATAAATTTTGTTTTTAAAAAGTTGTAAAAGCTTAGACAAAGATCTAGACAGAAAATAAACCACTTTGTAACTTCTGAGAGATTGTATTGAGAATTGATTCCAAATTGGAATCGCTTTGCTTTTACAATTGGCATTTTTATAATGACAGTGAAATACTATTGTAATCTAAAATAAATGACAAATATTTTAGATTTTTCAGTTGATTATATGTTTTACTATTTTTTCATATATCTACTCTTTTTTTTCAGTTTTCTTGAGAAGTAACATTAATAACACTGGTCAAAAAATTTTTACAAAAGTCATGTTACTGAAATAAAATTAGTTATTTCCTATCAATTTATATGTACTCAAAACAAACATGACAGTCAAATTCTAATTTTGGCTCTAGTTTTTTTTGTAATTTGCAATAAATGGATGTTTACATCACAAAATGAATGCCAATAGTAATAGGCCTATAGTTAATACCTGTACATAATCAAGTCATAGACTACTTCTTAGATTTCTTCGCTTGTCTCTTGTACAGCTGTTCAGGAGCATCTCTGGGGAGTGTCCAGCAGTAGTCAGCCAGCATTGTAGTGGACCATTTTCCTTGGTATCTTTGTTCTATTGATGCGATATCTTGATGAAAATGTTCGCCATGTTCATCACTAACCATACCACAGTTTTCAAGGAAGAAATCCAGATGGGAATGAAGGAAGTGGATCTTTAGAGACGTACTGCAGCCAAGTTTCTGATACTGCATCAGCATGTCTTCTACTAGTTCCTTGTAGTTTTCTGCCCTAACATTCCCAAGAAAGTTTGTAGACACTAGGCAAAAAGCATCCCATGCTTGTTTCACATCACCCTGCAGCAAATTGTTGAACTGGTCATCTCAATGCAGACAGAATGTTTGGGTAGACTATTCTCGACTTGTTTTGCTTTGTTATTCCACTGGAAAGAGGAAGAACTAAGCAGAAGTAACAGTCTTTTATGTGGTTGCTTGGCTCTCTCCACACCATGGGGACTGCAAATAGCATGGATGGTCTTTTGCCATTTAACCACTGTGAAAGCTGTGTTGTACATGTAGCACAGCATATATGCAGGGTCCAAGGCTTGTCTTGGTCACCAACCTTGCATCCAAAGTAAAGATGATAAGCCTTCTTCACTTGAGAAGTGATACTTTTCTTCCAGTTGGCAAATGTCACTTCCCCACATAGAGCAGAAATTGTCCATGCTATTAACGCATTTTCAAGGCATTACTGTTCTGTATTGTGCCTAAATGGATGAAATAATAGCAGTTTTAATGGAACAGTGACTTAAACTGTCTCGCACAAAGTCTGAAATATTTTCAGTGCTCAACCTTTCCAACAGGGCTTTCTATAGTGCACTGCTGACATCAGCTTACTTCAGCAGCCACCTGGCAGTAGCATTGCATCAGAAAATGATGCAATCAACTCTGGATGATGTGTGCATGATGGTATTATGCAATGCGATGCAATATTACATCATTCTAGGCTGAGTTAGGATGTTGTTGCAGTCCTACTGAATCAATTTACATAGTGAAACATATAAAATGAATTATATAAAATATCTTCAAAATGAGGGCTACTACAAAATTTTCAGGGTTATATTCATGTTCAGCACACCAAGATACTACAGATTAGGGCCTTTTTAAGTCAGTAATGATCTCAATGTTGACCAGTGTAATTAATAATTATTAAGGTGTACAGTATAATGACATATTGTGAAATGATTGTCCCAATAAATTAATTTAACATCTATCACCTCAGTTACCAAAACAAATTGTTTCCCCTTGTGAGGAGAACTCTTAGGATCTAGTATCTTAAAACTTGCAAATATTCCAGAGAGCAGTGCTGGCTCTAGTCATGCTGTTGTACGTTATATTCCCAGGGCTTATTTACCTTATAATTGGAAGTTTGTCCGTTTTGATCAGCTTCATCCAATTCCTCTCCCTGACCCTACTTCCACCAATGATAATCACGAAGGGGATTTGGCCATTTTCATTTTTCATTCATCGTAAGTGAGATTATCCAGTATTTGTCTTTCTCTTTGTGACTTATTCCTCTTAGCAAGCTTTCAAGGTCCACCTTTGTTATAAATGGCAGGATTTCCTTCTTTTTATGGCTGAATAATATTCCATTGTATATACTTCATGTGCCGTGTAACAATGAGCATATGTTCTGAGAAATGATTGTTAGGCGTTCCGTTGTTGTGTGAAGGTCACAGAGTATAACTGCATGAACCTGGGTGGGACAGCTTCCTGCATCCCCATGCTATGGGATGGCCTGTGGGATGACTGCTGGGGATGCAATCTGTTAGCTGAAAGGCATGTTTTTCTTTCTCTATTTGTCTGTTGATAGATACTTAGGTTCCCTCCATGTCTTGGCTACTATAGCTAAAGTTGCAATGAACATGGGGTGCAAATATCTCTTTAGGATAGTGATTTCATTTCCTTCAGGTAAATACCCAGCAGTGGGATTGCTGGATCATAGGGTATTTTTATCTTTTCAAGGAACCAATTCACAGTTTTGTTAACTTTTCCTATTACCTTCCTACTCTAATCTTTATTATTTCCTTCCTTATATAAGAATAAATTTTAAAATTATAAAAGTAATAGATACTACTTCACACCCAACTGGATGGTCATTATTTAAAACACACACGCTTTTTTTTTTTTTTGGCAAAAATCAAGTCATTTATTATTCCATCAATTTTGTTTTTGTAACTTAGCATACCAAAAATAATTTTTCTTAGGCTAGCTGCTATTTAAAATTAACTATTTAACCAGTATCTAACCAGGCCTCAATCATATAACTCCATCTACTCATATACTCCTTTTCAGAGCCTAGAATGTAAGTTGAATGAATGAGTGATATACCGATGAGTGAAAGAGCCTCTGAATGACTGTTAATTATTATTCATAAATCACAAAATCCAAATTGCAATGTCTAATGTGTTCTTAGGGGTAAAATTTAAAACTGCTGATGTATTTCATGTACTTAAAAAAATCTTAATTAAAGAGAATTCACTTATAACCTACGGTGCATGTACATTTAGATTCTGGATGTAAAATTCAAATCATATTTGGAAGGATTCAGGACGCTCTCTCTTTCCTGTGGACTCCCCGTGAGGCTTCTGTTAATTGATCTGTGAATATTAAGGCAGAAAGTGACATCAAGGGCCTAAAATCTGAGAATCCTTCCATTCCAATTTGGGAACTAATGAGGTTTTCAAATTTGGAGAAAGAGCTATGCTTCCATTTTTCTCTTCTTTCTGTTTAATGATGGTTGTTATCAAGTCTTTCTGAGGAGCTGGGAGTGGGAGCTGCCATGTTGAGGGGGGGCTGGCGGGCAGGAGTGGGAGGCACCCTAGCCACCTTGAAAGCTAGGAAACCTGGGGTCTGGTGTACCCTGAGGATCTCACCTTCTCTTTCCTCTTCTCTCCCTGTGTTGCTTCCTCTCTCCACCTATGTTCTTCCTTTCTCCCTCGTGTCTTCCTTTCCAGGTCACTGACAGTGACAATGGTCTCAGAAGGGCCCCTTCTCGAATGGAACCTGGGCTAGCTGCTTTGTGCAACTGCTATGCTGCCAACATTATTCTTCACTGTTTTCAGAATCAGAGTGCACTTTCCTGTACCGGCCACTCTGCACTGGCCCAGGCGGAGCCCTTCCCTCCAGGCTTCCTCAGGCTGATGGCTTCTCCCTTCTCTGGCTTCTGGATGGAGAAATAATAGGAGATCCAAGGGGGCAGGGATCATTTTGTCTCACATCTCTCTGTCTCTCTGTATTTTTGTCTCTGTCTCTCTTTACCCTTCCTCTTGCCTTCGCAGGTCCAGATCAGCTCAGGTCCTTGATCTTGCTGCCCCTGGGTTCTTTCTCTCTTCCTTGTTGCCTTCTCTTTGCACTGTTCATGCCTTTGCAAGGGCCCCACCTCCTCCCCAACTCTCCTCATAACCAGCCTCTAGTGGGATGAGGGTTGAGTGGCAGTGAGCTACTAGTGGAGGGTGAATTGCAGCCCTTGACATTTGCTTGGAAGGTTTACTGGAGGGTGCTCTCAGGAACAGCGCTTTCCCAACAGGTAAACCAGCTGGACACCTTGACAGGCTGGGGTCAGCTCAGCCCTGCCGGGCATCGCACAGGCGGAGTCCAGTCAGTCATGCAGGTGTACCTTGGTCACACAGCAGCTGGAGTGGAGACCAGACCCCATTTATGATTTCTCTGTGTACCCATTTAACTCCTGCCAGCTGCTCACCTTGGACGGGGACGCCCCTGTTGGCACATGGGTGACTGACTTCTCTATTACCACAGCAGATTCAGAGGAGAGTTTTTGAAACACCAGCCCATCCATGGTTTGCCCGAGTAAGGAAGGTCGCTACCATGCTGTTTCCTTCTCAGCGCTCACGGGGCAGGTAGGTACCGGGGATGGTCAGAGGGCTGCCAAGCAAGCCTCGACTCCATTTGTGGTTTTCTATGGAGAAGGAGCATCATCTTGTGGGTTAAATCCCTGGAGCTGCAGGGCTGTGATTTCAGTTATTGGAGCCAGTGTGGAGCTGGGCACTGGCCCTGTGCTGACGCTGCCCAGTAACTTAGAATCCAATATGAATTGTGTAGTTATTGCTCATTCTCTCTGCCCCAGGACAAACGTCTGTTCTCTCTTTCAAAAAGTAATTACATTTTCCCCGTGTGGATTTGAAGTCTGGTATTTCCTAATTGACCTGATACATCAGATTCTTGGGAGCTCTGCCATCCACGAGGCTCCTCGCGGAAAACAAGACCTGTACTTCTGCCATGTTGGACACCTGAGGCTCAAGTCCTGTCACTCAGTGGCAGTGTACCCCAGCAGAAGTCAGGGGGACCGGAAGTTCAGCAAGGCATTGAGCTGGGATTCTGTCTTTGGGATCCAGATGTGTGGAGTGACAGTCATCCTTTAAAGAAAACGCTTGAGTCCCTGGTGACTCCTACAGTAGGAAGCTAAGGGCTTTGGACAGAGAAAGGCAGTTTCAATGTCCTGGCACATTCAGGCTTCCTGTGCCGGCTGGGTGACCACCACTGTCATTTGTCTTCACTCAGATCACACAGGGTCGCGGTGCTGCTGTTGTTTTCTCTGACGGTTAGGGCCCCATGACTTTGCCCATCTCACTCAACCTACCGACTTTTGTTCAGTCCATCTGTCTCTGCTTTGGGCCTCGCCCTTTGCGTCCACTCTATTGGGGGTGTTGAGCTGCATCTTTACTCAGGGTCTTGGGGGAGTGTGATCGCTTCTCCTCTCTGTCTTTTGTTTCTCTGTGTGCTCATCTCAGCCCGTTAGCTCTCCCTGCGTGGATATTTCATCAAGATGATGGCCAGTTCGCCAACCTCAGGTAACAAAGAGCAGAAACTGCTGTTTGAGTATGTCCAGTGACTGACCAGCGTAGCCCCCCTGGGCAGACCTATGCCACATGCTGGGACACAGGGCCCTGTTCTCAGGAGCTTGGCCTCCTATGGGTAAACTGTGGGTCCAGGGTGACTCGAACTACACAGACACAGAAGTGCAGGTATGGCTGTGACACCTGCAACCCTGTGGGGGGCAGCAGGGCTGCAAGTATTGTTGGGTAGTGATGGTGCAGTGCCAGACCCCTGGGACGGTCTGAGAGAGGACCTGTCCTCATCAAGCATGATGGTTAATTTGATGAGCCATGTTGACGGGGTGAGGGACTCCCACACAGCTGAAAGAACATTACTTCTGGGTGTGTCTGGGGGTATATTCCTGGCATTTGGATTGGTAGATTGAGGAAAGACACTGTCACCAAAGTGGATGGGTATCAGCCAGTCCCTTGAGAGCTCAAATGGACAAAAAGGTAGAGGAAGGGAGAATTCTCTCCACCTGAGCTGGACCTCCCTCCTGTGCAGTCCTCATTTATCTGCCCCTGATTCTCCAGACTTTGGACTCGGAAACTGTGTAACACCGCTGGCCTCCTGGCCTCCAACTGCAGGCATTACATCATGGGCCTTCGCAATTGTGCCAGCCAGTCCTGTAATAAGGCCTCTCTTGCGCATTTCTCTGCACATGTCAGGGGATTTATTTCTGTGAAAACCTGGCTAATATTCATGAGCTTCCCTAATGACACTGTATACCTCTGACCAGAACAATACCTGGCCACCAGGCAAGGAGGTGCTGGGAAGGGAGCTATGCGCAGCAGTCAGGCTGCATGTCACATGCATTCTCTCACAGCGATGTCAAGAGTTAGCTTGAGAGAAGACAAAAGGGAAAGTGCTGTGCTGGGAATCAGGCCTGAATCTTACAGCAGCATGCAGGGCACATGGCAGGGGGTGTGGTGATCAGTCACTGGCCCGGCATCATGGCGTCACATTCTGAGTGTTAGGAGCTGCCGTAGCAGGGCAGCCCCACAGCCAGCAGTGGCATCGGGGCCTGCTTGCCCTCGGAGTCCCATCCTCTCGAGGACTGGAAAGCTCACGCACCGGCCACGGACCCAAAAGGATTGGGTCAAGCAGCTGGTTGAAGTCAAGAATCACAATGCACATCACGTCAAATTTACAAAGTCCACTTCTTTAAGTGGAATGATAACTTAGAGTACAGCCAAGGATAGCGGAAGGCATATTCCCCAGGCTCATCATTTTCTAATTCAGGAATCAGCACATTTTTTTCCTATAAAGGCCTAGATAGTAAATATTTTGGTCTCTGAGGCCATGCGTTCTCTGCTGTTGTTATCCAAATTATTGATGCAGCCATGTTCCAAAGAAACTTTATTTACAGAAGCAGGCAGCGGGCCGCACGGGTATGAGCCGCTGTCTACAGATGCCAGGTCTCATCCGGAGAAATCTAACAGCTATTGCTTTTAGCCACTGGCCTTTGTCCAGTTTTTCCAAAGCATTTGACTGAGTTTTGAGAAACAATTCCATTCTCCCAGCAAATAGCAATTCTATTTTTAGCCTTTTGGGTCAAAAAATCTTCATTTCTTTCTCACAACTGTATCCAACCTGTGAGCAAATCTTGTCAGGTCCACTACATCCCATCATTTTCCCCCGTCTTGGCTTCATTGCCACTGGGCTCCTGGGCTCCTGGGCTCCTGGCTGTGCTCCTGCCCACAGTCCATTCACCTGGACCAGCCACTCCCAGGGCTCCTGTAAATCCCCAGAGCAGAAGCCGGAACTGTCATTGTGTTTGCCAAGACTTCCGTGTCGATTTATTTTCCTAGGTGTCTACAAGGTCTGCACCCCCATCTCTTTCCACATTATCAGGGGCTTCCCTCCCACTGTAGAACCCCCCTTTTTTTTCTATCAAATTATCATGGACCACATTCTGTGTTGCTTGGTACCTTCCTATCACCTGACATTCACCTACTGGGGCTTCCCTAACAATGTATGTCAAACAGGGCAGCTTAAACAACAGACTTACTCTCTCATAGGCCAGAGCCCAGAAGTCCAAGATCAAGGTCTCTTCAGGGCTGAGAGGGAGCATGCATCCCAGGCCTTTCTTCAGAGTTGGTGGCAACAGACAACCCTTGGCTTATGGAAGCATCACCCCATCTCTGCTGCCATCTCACATGGCTTCTCCCTTTGTGTATACCTGCATTCAAGGTCCCCCTTTCTATAAGGTCACAGTCATATTCAACTAGGGCCCCTCCTAATCACCTCATTTCTCTATAAATGAATGTTATTATCTCTGTCAATGACCTGTTTCTAATACAGTCATATTCTGAGGCACAGGGGCTAGTGCATAAGACTTGCATCCCTCAACCAGAATGCAAGCTCCAGGGGCAGGGATTTTATGCCCTTTAGTTCTGATCACAGCAGAAGGCTCGCTGCATGGGACACACAGTGTTTGTGGAATGAATGAGCCCTCGCCACACAGAATTCTTCTGCTTATGTAAATATTTAGTGAAAGGCACACACATAATTAACATGCAAACTGACAAAACAGGTTTGGGAACAAGAAATGACGCTTAGCTTCGCCGGGCCAGCTCCCATTGGCTAGAGTTCTGTGTGCTGTGGACAGCAGCCAGGAGGTCTTTGCCAGGGAGCAGAGACCAGGCTCAACCACGAGGGGTGGGCTGATTCCAAGAACTTCTCTCACCTGCTGGCACCAGTCGGTGATGGCTTGTCTGTCTGGGTTTAGAGGATTGTGTGAGAGGTCACACGTGTGTGTCAAGTATAGTCCTGTACTTGACCAGCCTTGAGGTACAAATAGGAGTGAGTATGATAGAGGAGGAGTTACAAATTAATATTTCACCTTTGCAATTCATACCCACTTCAAGTTTAGAGGATGAAACCAAATGATGTGGCCTGGAGAACAGCCAGATTCAGTGCCTGGAGACTTCCCCGGGTCAGTGCTTGGATACTCCTAAAAGCATTGATAAACCTCTGCCTTTTAATCATTTTTTAAAGGAAAATGGGGGAAAAATGCCAGTCTCAGCCTCTCTGAAAGTAAGACCGAGTGTAGATTGGTAAATTCTACTAAAAATATTGGGAATACGCTATATGTGCTATGAGTGTTTGACTGGTTGGAACTCCTCACTTAAGACCATAATTGTGATCCTTCAAATCTGCTTTCCACCAGCTCTTGGTGACTGTCAGTGTTTGGGAATTAGCCTTCAGAGGAAACCAAAGGACCCGAAGTAGAAGGATTAGAGAGCAGGTGCTGAGGAAACCCTGAACACACACAGCCCTTTGATGGCTTCTTCAGTGGGGTGGGGCTACCTGCATCTTCTTTCACCTGGATTTGTGGTGCTCAATCTGCCCACCCTCTAAAAGGGCCTACCTGGGTCTCGAGGACTGTATCCTTCTAGAACGCAATGGGGACCTGATGCCTGGCCTTTTTCTACTCTGCAGCACATCTGTCAACAGGGCCTGCCTTTTCTTCTTTTGAATTACTCTTGGAGCAATCCCTTCCTTTCTGTTTCTGAGCTCCCTGCTCACTCCCCACTCTGTCTGTGGTATCATATGAAAGCCCCCTGGTGACCTTCTCATTCCACTTAGTCCTGAGGTCAGTCATTCACCACCAGCAGAGACATTGTCCAAAAACACTGCTTTTCTTCACTTGCTCTTTCTTTTAAAAAAAAAAAAGAAAAATAACTTGTTTCTGAAGCATTGTGTTTTGTCTTGTGTCTTAAATGAAACTCCTCTGACTTTTAGGAGTTCCTCTGTTTGACCTTTAAGACCTCTAGTCAGGGTCTCCCTGATGGCGCAGCGATTAGGTGCTGCGCTGTGGAGCTGTCGGCAGTGGCAACGCAAGTTCGATGCCTGGCCAGGTGCAACAGACCTCCCCTGCCTCACCCGCTGCTCCCCTAGTCAGGTTTCACCACCATGATCCTCGAGACTTCCCTGGTGCTCACCATTCCTTTCATCTTTTAGGTGGAACCTGTGTCTTATGGCCACTAAAGTCTGATACAACTTTAGATGCCTTTTCTTCCTGAGGCTTGACTCTGCAACATTTCCACTCTGAAAACTCTGTCACTCCTGGCACTTTTCTATTTATTTATTTTCCTACTGGTTGGTTTCCCTGATAGATGGAAAGAGCGCTAACATTAGTATATTTCATACTCTTTACTGCCATTTAGCACAATACTAGTAGCCTCTAAGATTTATTTGCCTGGTTAATACATATTTTTGCTTTTATTTTTAAAATTATATCTTTTTTATTGAGGTACCATTGATTTATAATACTATATGTGATTTAGTGGGGTAGATTCATACTTCTTCAGATGCCGTACTCAATGCCTCACCACTCAATCCTCCACCATAGTCCATTGGACAAGGCTACCACACAAAAAGGAAACTACAGACCAATATCCCTGATGAACACAGATGTAAAAATCCTCAACAGAATCTTAGCAAACCAAATCCAACAATATGTTAAAAAGGATCATGCATCATAACCTGTTGGGATTTATTCCAGGGATATAAAGAGAATCCAATATTTGCAAGTCCATCAATGTAATTCACCACATCTGCAAAAAGAAAAAATCATATGATCATGTCCGTAGATGCAAAGTATTTGATAAGTTTCAGCATTTAGTTATAATAAACTACTGAAAAAAATGAGGATAAAGGAACATACCTCAACATAAAAAAGGCAGATATTCTGGCATCAAGGCTGACATTATATTCAATGGTGAAAAACTAAAAATTTTTCCCAAAAATCAAGTATAAGACAAAGATGTCCATCTTCACCACTACTGTTCAACATAATATTAGCAGGCTTAGCTAGAGCAATTAGCAAGAGAACAATATAAAAGGAATCCAAATTGGATTTGTATTTTTAAGTTAAAAAATTCTGGTACAATATAAATAACAAAATATATCCTTTTAATCATTTTTAAGTGACATTAAGTTTGAATGTTAGGCAACCATCATCACTATTCTTTCAGGGAATTTTTTTGTCTTGCAAAACTGAAACTCTGCTACCAATAATTATAACTCCTCATTCCCTCTTCTTTTTGTTGAAACCTAAGATCTGTCCTAATGTATCTGACATGTCTAGGATTCATATAAGTGAAATCACACACACTATTTATGGTTCTATGTCTACCTTATTTCACAGAGCATAATATCATTAAGGTTCACCTATGTTGTAAAAAGTATCAAAAGTTCCTTCTTCTTACGGCTGAAAAGTATTCCATTATGTGGATGGACTGCATTTTGTTTGTTTCAATGGACAGTGTTGCTTCTACATTATGCTTTGATTTATTTTGAAATGATTGGTTCTAAGATGATTTTTTTTTTCGATGCCACCACAATGCTAATTGGGCTACTTGACATGGACAAATGTCCTTTAATAATTGTGGCTTTGTTTAATTCGCATTTTTCAGGAAGACACTTTTCCTCTTTTGAGTCTTCAACCTGAACAAACCACAAATGAAGTCATTAAAAGTGTTGGTTGAAACCATCTTCTAGGTAAAATTGATGTTTGTTTCTGTCTTTAATTTAAAAAAAAAAAGACTTTAGTTCTATGGGAACTACACCTGAGGGAAGTAAACAATTACTGTGCAAAAAAGAACAATAAGAAAATAAATACATTTAGAAAAAATTTAAAAAATAAAAGACTTCATATTTTTATAGTAGTTTTAGGTTCATAACAAAGTTGAGAGGAAAGTATAGAGATTTTCCCTGTACCCCCTGCTCCCACACATCACAGCCTGCCCCACTATCAACAACCCCCACAAGATGGTGCATTTGTAACAATCAACAAACATATGGTGACATTTAATAGCCCAAGACTAATCACCAAAAGAAAACTTCTTATCACACAATCCATACAATCCTATTACACACATATACATAGACACGCAGAGAATAGAATGTTATTCAGCCATAAAAAAGGAAATCCTACCATTTGCAACAACATGGACCGAGCTTGAGGACATTATGCTAAGTGAAATAAATCACAGATAAGACAAATTCTGTATGATTTCACTTATATATAGTATCTTAAAAAGGTGAATTTACAGATACAGGATAGAATGGTAGTTGCAGGGGTTGGGATTGGGGGAAAAGGGGAGATGTTGTCAAAGGTACAAACTGTTATAAGATGAAGAAGTCCTGGGGGTCTAATGTCTGAGATCCAGGTGTTAGCAGAGCTGTTACCTTTGGGACTTCTCACCTTGCTGTGTAGATGCCATCTTTTCCCAATGTCCTCATGTTGTCACCCTTTGTGTGTATTGTGTCCTAATCTGTTATAAGGTCAGATTGGATTGGAGCCTACTTTATCCCCTCATTTCATCTTAATCACCTCTTTAAAGGTCCCATCTCTAAATACAGCCACATTCTGAATTCCTGGGGTTTAGGACACACACACGTGGAGTGAGGGGTCACAGGGCAGCCCACAAACGGTATGAGGAGCCCTGGGGTTCCATGTGAACTAGTTGTTCTTTACCTGCTTTGGTCTCACACTGAGCAGTGTGAGTCATATACTGGCCTTCATGGGTTGTGGGAGGAGTCAAAGTGTAAATGCACTGTCGAGCTTTGTGCCCTACATGGAGAAGGCGAGGCCTCAATCAATCCTGGTCCCCTGACTTGTATTCCCTTTCTCTGTCCTCTTCCCTGCCCTCATGCCCACTCACCACTCACCACCATCCAGAGATATTAGTTTTAAAAACTAAGTTCTAGCATAATAATCCATAGACATGCTTCCCTCACCTGCATCCAATTCTCCACGACTTCTTTCCTTGGAAATTTTAGGGATCAAAGAATGTGTGGTCCTTTTTCTCTCCCAAGCCTCGCCCTTTGATTCTGGCCACTGGGCTCTGAAATTAAACTTAGCTCTGCAGAGCTTGGACCGTAAGTCCCACTGAATGATTCAGGTGCCCAGTACTAATTTGTTATTGCAGAAGTCATGGGTGTTTGTTGAGACACAATATTCAAAGTAGACTCTGGGAAGGGTAGTTGAGAATTGCCACGAAAACACCAAATAAAGATTGAGGGGCTCTGCCCTGCTTGGTTAATGATTTCTGGACTGTGCTGCTGTTTGGTCCCCTGGGGCTGACACCCACGAGGTAAGAGGGAGACAGATGTGAAGGCAGAGGGTAAAACATTCGAAGAGGGAAGCTTGGCCCCAGTGCCTGTGTGTGTGTGGGGTGGGGGTTGCTGTTGGGAGGAGCCTGCTCGCCCACGTTTCACAGTGACGGGCACCAGGCCATGAGCTCCGCTTGCAGCCATCACTTGGCAATGCCGCCTCCTTTGCTTCTCCATTCCAGACAATTTCCCAGATTAGCACCTATAATCCGTAGAAAAGCTGAAACCCTCGTAATAGTTGTCATTCATGTATCTGAGAATCTCCACTGCTACAGTGTCCTTATTGTCATCATAAAGTTAGAACAAAAAAATTGATCCTACAAAATCTGTTTCATTGATGATAAAACTGCCCATGGCCTGAAGGGGAAGGTAGTTGAGAATTGCCATGAGAACACCAAAAGAGCTACTGTGTCTCTGCGAAGAGAGAGAAATTCAGTACAACCCCCGCATGGGCACAGAGGCCTGTCTCACAGGTGGTGGAGGCTGCTGGTGCCCAGTCCGGCTGCTGAAGCCCTGAGGAGTCCTGAAGGTTTCCCGTCCCCAACTGACCAATCATAATTCAGTCTCTTGGAGAGACCTGGTGCTTTGTAGAGCAGTCAGGGCTGAGACCACTGAAGAAGTCCAGCTTGTAAACAAGAAAATGGAACTAGAAAAGCAAAATGACTTACTCAAAGCCAATAAACCATGAAATGGAGCCCGAGGAAATTGCTGATGTTGAATTTTTGACCCACAAAAGGGTGATTTCATATGGCTCCATCAAACATACAGCGACAAAATTAGCATAGTAACCCAACTCAAATATCCATCTGACTGAGTTAAATGCGATTTTGCACAGCCCTTAGTCAAAGCATATATAGTGTGGATTGCCCAGGTTACAGCCGGGTGTAGACTCAGATCCATTTGCGGGAACAGGGCTTAGGTGCTGTTCTCTCTGGTGCATGTGTCTCTCCGGATTTACCTGGAAATAAGTTTTTTTTGTTTGGTTGGTTTTTTAAACTACGTGTCAGGTGGGATGAGAGTGACTGTGTCTAGAGCTGATCTTCACTTCTACTGGTGTTCTGCCCACCTCTGTAGCTGCATTTCAGCTGCAAGCATATGTCCAGTAGAAGCAGCTTTGATGGGAACAGAATGGTTAACAAAGAGATTAAAGGAAAGGAGGCTTGCCCTCACTCAGAACATTCTGGGGTTCCAACTCCGCAGTGGCGCACTAGAGCATATTTACACACCCTACATCACAGCAGAAGTTGAAGGAAAGATAAGGTCACTGTGTGATACCAGTTTTTAAAATGAATAAATACATATGTATACATATACATATACATATGTATACAGGCGTGGAAAAGACCAAACACCTGTGTGTACTTTTTCATGGTTTTTTATTATTTAAGTATCCTCAGTAACAGGTATTACTTTCATTTAGGGGGAAAAAAGTGTTTTTTGAAAAGTTTAGATAGATAATCCTCGCTAAAATAATGTGAAATAAGGGATTATGTAAAATAAGTTCCATCATCTTGTTAAATCCAAAACTAAGAAAGATCTCTAAATGTCTCTAGTTTCCCATAAAGTGCTATGGATTAGTATCCCATTTAATTATGTTCTGCAATCTATGCTTACCCCAAATCCACAATTTTACATGAACCCATGAAAGAGGGGTGGCTTTGGGAGGCTATTCTTGTTTCTTTGGTTATATGGCCTTAATAATTATTTTTTTCTTTTGATTTTACTCTGAAATCCATCTGACCTAGAATGAATTAAAAAACACCCTTTCTTCCAAACTTGTATTTAAAAAGTGGTAAAAAGGCAGGAAAGTGCCAGTGATTTCACACATGAAAGAAATATAGTTGTCTAAAAAATAACCCCCAACAAATATCTTCATTTTTCCAATGGAAAATTATTTGAACAAGACAAATAATCCTTTTAAGTTGTCTCCATTAAATCACATAACTGCTTCTCATCAAATTTGTGAGGCTTTTCACAAGAAGTAATTTTAGTCCTAAGAGCATATTAATACAGAGAGTTGACAAAACTGAACCAAATGCATTTCTAGCCCCATGCCATTGAATAAGAGAAAAAAACAAACTGATGTTAAGGTTGCCACTTGCTCTAGTCTGCTTAATGATGAAAGAAATAATTCTTTACTCAGGAGTTTTATTAGGCTTGGCTTCAGACTAGGATATGATGCACACACAACTTTGGGTGTGGTTTATCTGTCAAGTTTCTTGGGATCAAATACAGAAAGTGATGGGTCAGCTGGTTGCAGGATTGTTCTGAGGTCACCACAGGTAGATTACAGGTTACCAGGCAAGAGGGGGAGGAAACAGCGCAGAGCATGACCAACAGACTCCTCCAAAGGAAACTCTTTCTGAAGTTCTTTCTGCACACCGGAAGGAGCTTGAGGAACGCTCACTTCTGGATGAGGGTGTCAGAGGTCACATCTCCTGTGGTTATTGTGTCCCTGTGTCTGTTTACTGCTCGGACATGTAGACAGTGCCCTGTGTCCTGTGCAGGCCTGCTCACAGGCGGGCACGCGTGGGTGTCAGGTGTTTTAGTCATCCTTTGGTTGGTATGCACCACCCCCAGAAATGGTCAAGAGCCGCCTTACACCTGGTTTAGATGCTTCCAATTCAGTGGTTTTCAATCTGCATTCCACAGAGACAGAGGGAAACGTGGGGTCTATTTGCGAGGTGCATGGAAGAGGCTGTAAAGGAGGCCCCCTCCCAGCAGACCCGTGGGCTGCGTGTCCTTGTGCCTCACAGCGCCGGGCCACTACCCACCTGATATATGTTACCTGCCAGGGCACATTGATGACCATTTCCCAGAAAATGACAGTGACGGATCTTGTTCTAATCAGACCAGCACATTGCAACCCTTCTCTGCTCACCACAGGTAGTGTCTTCAGGAAAAGGGCTCTGCCCAGTGAGCCTCCTGCACCACCTGGTGGAATCCCGCCCCCCCCCCCCATGCCCTTCCACGTGGGGGCATGGCCAATGGACAGCAGACACTTGAACAGCCTGTGGCACATTCTTCCCCTTTTTCTCTCTCCACCTGCCTCTCAGGTCTTTTCCTTTCTAGAAAAGTGTTGTAGAACAAATACATTCCCGCCCTCTTTAGTTAGGGTTCCATGCTTGCCCCCCACCCGCCCCTCTAAGGTAATGTTTTGATTCCACCGGTTTTTGTTTCATAGATTAACATGAAACCTCAGATACACCTGCCATTGCTCCTTTAGGGATATTAATCTCATTCTAGAACTTTGGGCTCCAGTTTTTGCTTGAATCCTGTTTCCTCAGGTTGAGATTATTTTTGATGAATTTGCAGGCAGATTCTCCCCAACTCCTGTGGCCTGTGGGTTCCCCCACCACCACTCCGGGTCAGCTGCAGATGCTGCTCTCAAGAGTTTGCTGCCTGAGAGATAATTGCCTTCCTGTCGGGGCCCAGGTTTAGGGACAGCCCCTCTGCAACCCCAACCATCTGCATGGAGTCCCCAGTGTCTGAGCCTCTTCTGCTCTGGGGTCAGCCAGTACATGGTTTTAGTGGCTTCTCCACTGTTTCTGCAGATTGCATGTGAGAAGAAAAAGTGAAGGGGACTCCCAGGCTCGTACCTTTCATCTAGAGAGTGTGTCTGTCTGTCCTGGTCACAAACTCCAGTACTGAGGGTTTATCCTGATGGGTACTGGGATGGACACCACCAAGGTGTTCAGACTCCCTTTCTGGATGGATTTGCTACTCCTCCTTGGTGCCATGTGCCAGTCTGCTCCATTGCTGTGTTCCACAGATGTGCCGGCCCCTGGGCCCTAATCCACCATGTGTGCTGATTTGGCTCATGATCTTTACTCCAAGGCAGCTAACTAATATCAGGTGTATGTGACATCGCACAGCGGACGTGTGCTATATCCATATCATATAATACAGATAAATTTACATGGCCACTCATTGCTGGATGTTCTATCTGAGCATGTGTCTATTTCTCTAGTGTGTGTCTCTCAGCACTAGATTTGAAGCTCCATTAAGGAAATGAATTTGTCTTATTCATTGGTGAATCACAGGACCTGAGGAATCACGTGGCATAGAGTAGGTGTTCAGTGTTTACTGAATGAATAAAATGAGTGGATCTTGTCATTTCCCTTAATTTCTTTTTGCCTCAGTTTTTGTATTTGCACCTGTCTTATAGAGGGTGTAGTGAAGCTGAAAAGAAATCTTATCTAAATAGCATAATATTGAGGGGAAATGCCAGTCTCCAAAGACTATATATAGTGTGATTCAATTTATGTAGAATTCAAAAACAGATCAAACTAAATTGTATATTCAATGGCAGTACACACATGTTGTAAAACTATAAAGAAAACCAAGGCGACAATCATGAAAATGTTAGTTACACCTTGTAGGGAGAGGATGAGGTGTCTGGTGTTGAGATAAAGAAAAGATAAATGAGGTTAATAGTATTCACAGGACAGGATTACCACCGCCATGAAAAATGCACAAAATCTTCTGTACATATTTGTGAATGTCACCATTAAAAATATTTAAAAAGAGAAAGATAATTATATTGAAAGTAAGATCAAGAAAAGCAAATTTCAGAAGTATTTTAGTTTGCTTGTGGAAGGAGGGTGGGGGCTGTACTGCACCTCATAGGATGTTCAGCATCCTCTCTGATCTCTATCCACTAGGAAGCATTTTAGCTTGAAACTGATGATGCAAGAAATGTCTCTGCAGACCCTCTCTCCTCTCTTCTCTCCTCCAGGACCTGGGAAGCTGAGAGTGACCATCGATAGATATGGCGGAAACCCCACTAAGGCTTTCCTTCCAAAGAAATAATCCAAGTCTTATAGCGAACACACTGCTCTCCCCTGATAGTTCCATTCATTTTTTCCTTGTCCCAGACACAAATGCAAACCTGAGGTGAGATCCAAAGGTGCAAGGGCTCTGGTTGCTATTTAGCATGAAGATGGAGAATGGGAAGGTAGATACTGCAGTCCCTACTGGCATGACTGAGCTGCCATCTGTCCCTGAGTCACTGCTCGGCTTCCCATTGGGTCAGACTGAGAAATAGTGTTATTAGCTACTGTTGAGTCATTGCGCCTTGACGAGTTTTCTGTTACTAGAAAATGGCCTGGATGGGGAGGACAAACCCTATTTGAAACAACAATTCAACATTACAAATTCAATGTTGGGCAAGTCATTTGACCTCCTACTTCCGATCCTTCTATCAAGTCAATTGGTTGGTGCAGAAAATCTCTGAGGTCCTTGCAGCAGAGTCTCTGATTGTCTAGCAGTGGTCACTGTTTCACATTCACTGGGAAGACTGCGGTACAACAGCCTAAGAAATTTGATGATTCGCAACTCAGTGACTATGCTGTTTAAATTTCTATTATCTTAATTCCATGAACTATTTTAAAAGGAGGAAAAAAAATATGAAGACCTATGAGACATACTTTCCACTTTCAAAAAGCATGTATTCAAAAAGAAGAATATATTTTAATAGTTAATTAATTGGAATCTTGCACAGCTCAAGCCTTTTCCTGATGATGTGTTTGGCATTTTTAGCAAGTGCATTCAGTACATAATCCAGAGCAAACTAAAGTCCTAATTGAGCTTCTGTTGACCACACCCTTTCCTCCCTCATCTTCTGACTGCTTGTAAATGCCCGGGACCTCCAGGCTCATTCTAGGACCATCTTCTCATTACACCTTATCTAGAGGAGGGCCCTCCTTTCCCAAACTTTCAGGTACCGTTGAACAGCTAATTCCTCTTAATGCTTTGTTTCTACATCTAAGCATCCTTCTGAGTTCAGGACTTATATTTTCTAACTATCTACTGAAACTTCAGTCTCTCACATTCTACCTGCTTCAAACCTCACATATCACTTTTCTCACCTGCTCCTCCTTCTCCCCTCGACCTTGGCCATCAGCACCATCAGCATCACGAGGGGCTGTCACAGGTGATGCATGTTGCTTGTCAACAGGGCTTCAATTTTAGTTTGAAAACCAACTGAGGAAATGAGGACAACAAAGAGCTGGAAGGTGAGTGAGTGTTCAAGGTTTCCTGCAGTGTTCAGGAAAATCTGATGAGGAGAAGTTGAACTTGGAGAAAATGTCTGGAGTCCAGTGGCGGGTGGGCAATTGACTTCACAGTGTTACAGAGGCATCTCAATAAAGGGGGAGGAACTGTGTTCCTCTCCCCACTTAACTGTGGAGCTGAGTGGCCAGGTAAAGCTATATAACATGAAAGGCAGGTAGGCACAGAGAGACACGTGGAGAAGAAGAAATCTTGTTTCTAAGTTTTGGACTTGTACCAGGGACTTGTGGGACATGGCAGGAGACACATGGAAGAAAGACAGGTGGAGACACTTGGAAGAGAAGTGGGTGAGAGACATGTGGGGAGGCTGAAAATGGCAGCCATTATCTTGATTTGTACTTCAATCTTGCTCTTTTCATTCCAGACTTGCCTGGCCCCTTCACCTCTTTCCTGTGATTCTCCACCAGAAGGTGCCTTAAAATTCTGGTCAGCTTTTGGGCCTCAGCAGCCCAGCTTTGGACCTCTTTGTCTAGGCATTTACTTACAAGAGGGTGCGTAACTTTGGGTGTTTTATACTGAGTATCTTTCCTTTCTTCTCTCTCTCCATGCACACAATTCTATTAAATGTCTTTCACGCTAAGAGTATATCTTTGTTTTTGTGTACAAAATGGCTGAATCCCTTTAGCACATGCAAGTTTGGGGATCCCTAGGGATCCCTCAGTCACACAATAACAAAAGGACAGAGGAGAGAGTGAAATCAGGAAGACACACAAATGTGTCTGCTACCTGGTGACAGCTGACTGTGTCACCTCCCTGCCATAAAATGGTGACAATCAATGTGACATCTCCTGATACACCCTGATAACATCACTTGTGTCACCTCCCTGACATGAAAGGGTGACAGCCAACTGGGTCAGTTCCCTGAGATGCCCTGGTTACAGCCAAATGTGTCACCTTTCTCATGTGCCCTGGAAAAAGCCAACCATGTCACTGCCTACGGAACCCTGGTGACAGCTGACGATGTCAACTTCTTGATGTGTCCTGTTGACAAACTACCATATCACCTCCTGATATACTCAGTGACAGCAACTGTGTTCCATTTCTGAAATTCCTTGCTGGGAGATGACCAGCTCTCCTGTTGTGCCCTAGTACATCAGAATATGTCACCTCCCTGATGTGCTATGGTGACAGATGACTGCGTCACCACCTGAATTGCCCTGGAGACAGTCTACCATGTCAACTCCTGAAATGCTCTAATCACAGTCAAACATGTCACCTCCTTGATGTGCCCTCATGAAAGACAATTGCTTTACCTCCTGAAATGACCTGGTCAATCTGACCATGAAACCACCCTGATGTGCCCCAGTGACAGCTGACCATGTCATCTCAATGTGCCCTGGTGATAGGGAGACTCTGTCACCTCCCTGGCATGTCCTCCTCACTACTATTCTGCAAATGCTGCTTTCTCTTCTCATTTTCTTGGTCTGGACTTTCCTTCTAATCACTCAAGGTACAGCTGAAATGTCTTCCTATAAAAACTTAACACTCCAGACTGAGTCACTTTCTTTACCTGATACATAGCTCTTTTTCTGCAGTCCCCACATTTTTTATGTCCATGTTTTTCTTTTATCTTATTTTTATTTTGATATAAGCAAAATGTAAAAACACTTTGACATTAAATAGTGACTTTCAGTTTCCAGAAAGAGCAGATTGAATTAGTCAGATTAACCTTCCAGTTAAAAACAATGGAAAATTAGGGTTTCCCTGGTGGCACAGCGGTTAAGCGCTGCACTGTGGAGCTGTTGGCAGCAGCGACGCAAGTTTGACACCCGGCCAGGGAGATTCCCACATGGCGCAGCAGACCTCTCCTGCCTGGTCTGCTGCTCCCCTCAGCAGTGTACTTCGGTCTATCTGCCTGTTCTGCTCCCCGCTCTGTCTCTGAAGGTGAACCTTCTCGCCACCCCATGCCTCTGGCCTGTACATCAGCTTGTATGCATAAATAAATGAATCTTTAAAAAAAATGGAAAATATTATATGACATAGTTTTACATAAAAGTATGAAAAGTCTAAAAAGACAATAAGAACTCCAAATTATTGCATGAGGGTCTGTAATGAGAATTACAAGTATATGTAGACACTGCATATGTAAGAAACCGAGGTGTTTTTGTACATTTATGCATCTTTTTAAATAAAACCACCTAATAGACTTCTAATGAGAACAACAATCATCAGACCTGTCCCATCTTACTTCCTACAGTCAAGCACAGTCAAGTTCTATGGTGTTTATTTTGGTGTGTACCTCAATATAGCTAAAGAATAAGCTTATAGTGCAGTATTTGAATGATAGGGAGGGCTAGATCCTTTCACTTTTAGGTACTATCTGTTGATATCTACAACCACACAATAAGGACATATTTTTCTTATCTGTCTCTTTTTTCTTTTTTTTTTAAAGGTTCATTTATCCATACAAGAACTGGGGTGTAGGCCAGAGGTGTGGGGTGTGTGTTAGAGGATTCACCAGAGACAGAGTGGGGAGTAGAACAGGCTGATTGACTGAAAAACACTGCTGAGGGGAGCAGCGGGCAAAGCAGGAGATGTCTGCTATGCCATATGGGAAGCTCCCTGGCTGGGGATCGAAGTTGTGCTACACTGGAAGCTGATAGCTTTATAATGCTGAGACTTATCCCCTTGTGTCACCAGGGAGGCCCTGTCTCTTTTTCTTTAGGCTCACACACATGCTTTTTATACTCTCCCCACCCCAACTTATATTATCTTTTGTTTATGTTAATTTTCAGAATTTGCATTATCATGACTATTTAAGTACCATTTGTCACCAAAATAATACAACCCCAAACTCTTATCAATATGTTCATTCTATTATTTTCTTTTTTTTTCTTGGAGGTATTTCTCTAGAATTCCTCATTCTTTTTCTCCCATCTGGACTGATGTTTACATTATTATACTTATGAAATATTTTTCAGACACTTATGTATGCTACAGTCATCACACAGTATTACCAGAATTGCTCTCCACTGAAAACAACTACACAATTGGATAAAATGTGATACAACTCTTTTGAGACATTCACTAGGTAGACTTATTCCATCCAGTGTGCCTGCTATTATCAATTTTATGGCTTAGTACTAGAAAGCCCACTTCCTGCAGATGGAAGACACATCCACCAATAACATACTAACGAATGTTTGGATGTTCTAAAAAATTACAGAATCAGAGACCTTATCAGCACATTGTCTACTAATGTGATTTAAAACATGGTGATAAGAAAATGAAACTGTCTAAGAATAGCCTATCAGTCAACTGACAAGCGATTATTAAATGTTTTCCCTTTATCCTGTGCTAGAAATAAAACTAATCTCTTTCCTAATCAGTTTTTATTACTTCTGCTTTAGGTTACTATTTTTTGTTATTAAAAAATTTAAGCATTGTTCATAATATATTACAAATTTATTTTATAATTTTCTCTTAAGTAGCTAGCTAGCTAGCCCTTTGTAATTTTTGGTGTTTGGGATATAAAAGTTTTATCTACATTTGAGTTTTTCCATATTAGCATCTTTTGTGGGTTGAATTGCGTCCCCCCAAAGAAGAAGGGCTGGAATACTTATTAAAAAAAAGGGAATTTGGAGACAGAGGGAGATGATGTCAGATGTGAAATGGACAGCTGGAGTGATGCAGGGACAAGCCAGGAAGTGCCAGAGTTTGCCAAGACCCACCAGAAGCTGGAAGAGACAGGACACGGGGTCCTCCCCAGAGGCAAGAAAGAGTGTGGCCCTGCCCTCACCTGGATTTCAGACCTCCAGCCTCCAGAGTGTGAGACTATACATCTTTCTTGTTTAAAGTCACCCTGTTCGTGCTACCTTGTTATTAACAGCCCTCGGAGTCTAATACAACATTAAATTTCCATAGTATTTCAAAATAGCATTTGCTTCCCTATTTTTAAAATTTTGATCTGAATTATCATATCTTAAAATAATTAATTTAGAGCTTTGTCTGCTTGTATTTGTGTTTGTTTTATCAGTTTCTTTTCTGTTTTAACACTGTTCTTTTTCCTTGAATGTATCACCTTTGATAGCTGAAGTGGTTTACATGTTATTTGTATTCCCTCTTTCCTGTGTTCCCCTCCCCTTTTTTGCTCATATTTCCCCCATTCATTCTTTCTCCATTCTTTCTCTTTCCACCTGTCAATCTTTCTGTCTTGTGCTTGAGGGTGTTTGCATTTTGTCTGTGGAGGATCAATGGGGAGGGGGAGGGGGAGGACAAGGATCCCTCTAAATGATGGGAAGGACTAGGTCCCAGTGAACACAGCTTCCTCACTTGGACATGCTGCTTAGAGATCAAAGCAATAACTCAGGGATTTAGTGGATTTTCTAAATTAGCTTCCTTGTTCTTTGCCTTCCTCAGAAACACATTGGCCCTGCGGCACTTATTAAATTCTGCTTTGTTCTGTGGGGATTTGCACGCATATCCATTTCTTCCCCAGGTCTGAGTCGCTGAGAGATTTTGTGATGCCCTTGGTGAGGCTGACTGCCAGGATGAAAAGGATGTTGCTAGTGACCAAAGGGACAGTGTTACTGAGCCTGGGGGCTGCACGGTGCTCTTGGACCATCAGCGGGTGGGGTTGTCTCCACAACCTGCCCAAGTTGTGGACTTTGGAGGTGGCCGGGTACAGATGTTTGGTCTAGAGAATGTGAAGTGGCTGTGTGGTCAGGTGTTTTCCATGTCAGGTGAGATTCCAAAGAATCTCTTGTGACCTTGACTTTGGTGTTGTGTACAGGCCAGGAGTGGAGGCTTTCTCTGCTCTTGGGGTTCTTTCTCCCAAGCCAGGGAATGTGGGTTGCTGAGAAAGAATGGAAGCCAGACATGTCTTCTAGGAGTCTGCTTAGAGAGCATGGCAGCCCAGGCAGTGCTCCCTATGCCCAGGTCTACCCAGGAGGGCAGACCTGCTGGCTGCACAGATCTGGAAGGAAGAGGGAGGGCTACTGGATCTGCAGTGGCCAAGAGATGCCCCTGTTTTGAGTTTCAAAGGCTGAGGCAGCCTGAGGTAGAGACAGACAGGTAAACTTTCTTGAATCGGATCTTTTGGAAATGAGCAGTTCATCAAGTATGTTGAGAGCAAATGCCAGACTGAAAAGGCCTATAGAGAGGCTTCCATCTGCTTCTGTTCACATTTGTGCCCCATTTTTAAGCTACATGCTCTCAGAACTGCAGGTTCCTGTGGTCTGAAGAACATCTTATGTGGTATCAACACCGTTGCTTTGTAAAACTTTACATTAATGGCTGGATATCATCTAAAATTCTTCGTAAGTCCCTGCAAAGCCAATTATGTCATTTTGGGTAATTCTTCAGCTTATTAAAAGATAAACTACAAAAAAAAATAAAGGAATATTAACATATCACAGAAACCCAAATGCTCAATCTCCTAAGTTCAATGCAGTTTCCTGACTCTTCATCACCTGCCTTCCCAGTCTAAGTTCATGGTGGGTGTGGACAACTATGGCAGAATCTAGGGTGACCCAGGATTCCACCCACTGATGTGCCACTGTGGATGCTGTGGTGCCTGCCAGGGCCATTTACAGTGTGTCGTCCCTAAGTTGCAGTGACTTGGTGCTAATGGATCACTGCTACTCAGTTTCTTCACTGCAGGTGGATGATTTAGGGACACAGAGATTCAAAGGTCAGCTGTCAAATTTGTGGTGCTCCTATGCTTAGAGCCAACTGCACCAATCTGCCTATGGTGGGACAAAGTGGTCTGCTCCTTCTCTCCTTCTCCATGTGCTCATCCCAGACTGGTTCTTCTTTGTAAGAATATATACTCAATAAAACATACACCCCTGAATCTTCATTTCAGACCCTGCTTTTTGGGAATCCCCCCTCCAGTCACTCCAACCCATTTACATGACTGTGCGCATGGCAAGCAGCCAAGACACCAGCACCACTAAGGTAAAACTGCCACTGTTACTAGGTTGGGTTTATTCTGAGATTGCACATCTACTCTGTTCCCACCCAGTTCCATTCTCAAAGCACAAAATTTATCTTCTGATTCCGTAGAGGGACAGGAGTTGGGAAGCCCCTAGCCATCTATTTTGAAGGGATGAGCTCAATTAAAATATTTTAAGATGCTGTTCCACTTTGTGCATTTTTTCGAGGACGATATTTTAGTCCTCAACCACTCCTATCTCTTCGCCTTCAGAACTTGGGTGTAACTTGTCTCACTCATTAGTTGATATGAGTTCTGGGAATGACAAGTAATTTTAACATTAGCTTAATTAAGCCAGACACTAGCCAATCATAATTGCAAAGGAAGAATGCTACACAAATTCCAAATAGGAATAGTTTTTAGATAATTTGCTCTTTTGTTCTATCCACCACCCCATTAGCACAAGTGATTAAGAATTCACTAAAATGAGGAGAAATAATTGCATTATTGATAATTGCATACTGTTTAGTAATAACATATGCAATAATCACATAGGCTCTTTGTCCAAGCAAAATTTCACACAATTATTTTTTCTTTATCAACACATCTTTCACTCACAGTTGAAGTCTCAGTACTTTCAGCAATGATATAAAAAATCAGATTAAGTTAGCTGTGGGATTCTATCTTATTTATTCTCTTTGGTCAGCACACTTGTTTTTAGGTAAAGAGGTTGTACAGTTCTTTACTTCCCAAGGAAGACAACACGTATGCAGAGAACGTATGGCTTATCAAACTTAGTCACAGTTGTATTATCTGGTTAATTCTATAATGCTGTAAAGAGTCACAAAAGTGTTAATGAGCTCTTGCATTAATAGAGTAGTTTCGGGCCTCCCTGGTGGTGCAGCGGTTGAGCGCTGCGTTGTGGAGCTGTCGGCAGCGTGTGATGCGAGTTCGACACCCAGCCAAGGAGAATCCCACACGGGGTGGTAGACCTCTCCTGCCTCGCCCGCTGTTCCCCTCAGCAGTGTATTTCTGATCTGCCTGTTCTGCTCCCCACTCTGTCTCTGGTGAACCCTCTCGCCGCCCCATGCCTCTGGCCTGAACCCCAGCTTGTATGTATAAATAAATAAATCTTAAAAAAAAATAGAGTAGTTTCATTCAAGGGCTCAAGTTGCTTTCTAAGAGCCAATTAACAAAATTCAAACTTTCTGTGTCCAATGATTCAATTCTGTCCTGTCTATAAACCCAACACTATACCCAAGATGAATTTCAGATCCTGGGGTAAGACAAACATGAAACAACCAAACCCATGAATTGTCAGGCATAGTTCTGTAGGGAAATTTTAGGTTTAGGAAGATTGTGTCAAAATAGGACGGCAAGCACCATCCACTCCCCATAGGTTTTAGAATCTGAGTTCTTGGGAAACTCCACTATAATTTTTCACAACCAACTCTTCCTAGTGACTTTGGAAAAGGCAAAAAATTCACCAAGTCAGGACACATAGGAGAGAGCACAGCAGGAACAAATTCTGAATTCATCTCATCCAAGTGGAATTAGTAACTTTCATCAGTAACAAGACTTAGAAAGTACTGGTACAAGTCAGAAGAGATAGTCTTCTCCAAAGCGAGCCACTAGCTGAGGATTGGCACACTTCCTTCCCGTGTTATCTCATTAATAAATCATCACTCTTGGCTGCACCCATACCTTCAACTCTGATTCAATCTGTTCCTGTACTAATCTCTTCCGTCCCAACCAGATATTCTGAAAACGAAAGTCTAGTTACATGTCAGTACATAAGTTTTCACTCAGAATTAGCTTGGAATTTAGTGAAACAGAAAAAAGTAGAGCTGAAGTCTCAGCGCAGGGAATAGTGATCACAAATCACCTGTCAGCAGACAGTAAAACAAGGACAGAGGGACTCAAACATCAGCTGACATAATGATTCACTGATATAGGTGGCCCTCTGTGGACTCAAAGCATTGTTTTCTGGACCGTCTCGGTGAAACTGCAGAGGAGCTGGAATAGCTTACAGTGTCACGTTCAGGTTTCATGACGCTACAGACCCTTCCTGGGTCCCTCCTCCCAGGCCAGGATTCCAGTGGGGAGGCTTTCTCTCTTCCCAGTCACCAAAATGTCTTGCACTGTGTCTCAGACCCTCTGGGCTTTGCTATGTAAAGACTGATTTAGTTGATAAATCAAACCATTCTTGCATATTAATCCTTGCAAATGATATGTCACCCCCTCCTAAGTAGCAGTCATGAGATAATACAGTGGCTTTCTGAAGACCATGGTTAAAAAATATAACTGATGAACTTTTCAGGGCTTTGGATGGAGCTTTGAAGCAAATAACCTTTAGTGTATGTGCAACCCATTCTACCAAACCTCTGCTGGACATTGTCCTTCCTAAACCTAAACCTCGATATCCATCTGAGACAGGTTTTTACATATGGAAACACACAAGTACATTTCTTGAAGCTGGCCATGAGTAGATTAGAAAAGGAATTGGGGAAACAGGTTCTTTTCCTTGTTCCAATGCCAGGCTACATTTTGAGAAAAAAATATGTCACTTAACACAGTGGGAAAATTATAGATAAAAGACCTGCCACATAAGACACACATACAATTACTAATCTTGGGTACAATAGGTAGAAAAAGAACTGTGTAATTCCAGAGGTGGGAGAATCTTTCTAACCAGAGGCTAGGGAGGAAGACTTCAGAGAAGAAGTGGCATTTCAACTGGACTTGAAGGAAGGAACTTGCTCTATGACTGTGACTCAGGATGGAGGAATGAGGGAGCAGAGGGGCAGGGTGAGCAAACCCAGACCCAGAAGGTGAAGAGAAGTTCCCACAGACAACAGAGAATTTGTCAGCTGAATGGAGGTGCATGAGAAAGTCCAGTTGAAGAGATCAGGGAAGGAAACTGCCAGGCTGAGCGGTGGGGTGGGGGTGGAGAATTGTTCCATATCAGACCAAGGGGTCTTGTGATTTATAGATAGAAAATCACTGTAACCATGGAACAGTCTATACTTTAGAGGGGTGGCTGGCATTCATGGAAGAAAGAATAGAAAGAAAAACCATGAGGGTGTTCTGAAGGCTGAATTAGGCAGGGGGCAGTGGGAGAGGTGTGAAAGAAACGTTGCAGGCAGACATTATTAACATTTGCTAGCAGGCAGGACTGGAAGTGTGGATAACGAGGAGAAGGGGATGCTACTGGCAGAGATAATGAACAGAGATGGAGGTAGGTGGAATTTGATTTTGGATATAATGTGTTTTGAGGACAAAGCAGGATTTCCAGATAAAGATGTCTATCAGGTCACTGGAAATGCCAAGGGAACACCCTCCCATGTGTATTCTATAGTTATACAAAGACCTGCTCAAATGAAGAACTGCCAGTTTAGAATCTAAGTGTGCCATCAAGGTGTTTAAAGTGAAATAGTTCAACAAAATAGTTCTTTGGAACTAACATCAGTTATGGCATCATAAGCAAATGATCAAAACCCATTCATGTGTTAAAAGGGGAAAGTGAATTTTTATTTTGACATTGTTCTGCCCTAGATTGACTGGATGCCACTTATTGTTGGAATGTGCAGTATCACACTGGTTTATTGGAATGAACCCAGGGTTTTGCTTTGGAGCTGGGATTTGAATTGTTTCTCATTTTATTTCTCCGAGGTCTTTCACATTGGACTTGAATGGAAGGAACTCAGAACAGGCAGGGTCTGAGATGCTCCAGAGCTCGCTACATCAGCAGTCACTTTATGATGAAAAGGGGAGAGACCCTGGGGGGGCATACAGTCATAGCCACCAGTGTCTGCTGTTTTATGTCCACAGGAGGAAAAGCATAAGAAGTTTGGGATTTATCTTTTCAAGCTAGTCATTGTCAATAGCCCGCTTCTCCTTCACAATTCCCCACTGATAGACCTACATGAGAAATGCTGATAACTCTCCAAGTTGTCACCACTGTGGAATCAGATGAGGAAGGCTTGGTTTTGTCCTCAGGGAGCTCACACTTGGGCAGAAGCTGAAGGCAGAGGAAAAGGCAGATTCCATAGGGCAGTTAAGTAGCAGGACACAAGAGGGGAGGAGAGGCAGTTTCTAGAGTGGCTGTAGGGATGGATGTGGAGGTGTGAGCAGAGAAGGGGCACCCAGGATGAGGTACTGGGTCTTTGGGAACCAGAGCAGGGAGGCAGGGGGTGGGGGCAGGGAAACTGCAGGTGGCAGCTGGGGTTGTAGAGTCTGAGTGTCCCTCTAAGACGCTGGACTTCTGCTCTGCAGACAATGCAGTGAAAACTAGTGAGATTTTCTAAAGGGGGAATGGATGCAATGTGTTCAGGGAGCAATTGCCGTTGGTCACACAGACAGATGGAGGTGGTGGTGGTGGGGTAACCCGTGCAGGGGAATCAGAACCACCCAGGCATGCGCTGGGGCTCCAGTAGTGCAAGTGGGTTCCACAGTCAGACTGTAAATAAGTGAGAGGATAGGGAAGCAGAGGGTATGAAGACTTAGGAAAGCAGAAAGGGAAAGGTCTAGACTCTTTCCAGCCTGGATAGTTAAGAAAATAGTGTGAGGTATTGGAAATTTGTAGTTACAAATGTCAGGAGGAGTTGGTGTAATTTTGAGTTTGTGGAGTTCGCCTATAGAGGAGGGTAGCTAGGTGAGCTGTCCAGTAGGTGTGAGATGGCGTCTCTCAAACGCAGATTGGAGGTAGAAATCTGGTCATGGGCCGCACACAGGCGGGAGCAGATAATCCAGTAAGGGTAAGAGAACGGAAGAAAGAGCCATCACAGTCAAACCTCCTGAAAAGCCCCCAGCTGAGGCAAGGCTTGGCCCAAGATGCCCTGGCCTGGATCTGACATGTGCTACAGCCACAACCTCTTAGGGCTGACATAGAATTTGGAGACAACCGCATCTCATCTCCGCCCTCCTTTCCCAGGTAGAGAATCTGGAGCCCTATTTAGCATAGGCTAGCTGGTTCTAGATTCAGAGCTAGAAACTTCTAACCTTTGAGCTCTTTCCATGGCCCAGGGTGTCTCTTCCTAGCACTCCCCCGCCCCACTCCCCCAGTATTCATTTAAAAAACTCAACGGGCGAGGACCCAGGATACTGTAAGTTCAGTATACGCGTTTAAACCAAAGCTCCAGCAGGTATTTTTTGCTTTGAGCCAGGGGGAGTCAAGGAGCTAGGCTGGGCTGGGAGGCTCCGCTGGAGACTGTGCGCGCGCTCCTCGTTCCCGAGCGCGCCCCAGGGAGTGCTCGCTGCGCCGGCCCGCCCGTCCC